>JAULCF010794569.1:0-19973 GCA_032361265.1 Devaleraea mollis | reverse complement strand
ACATTTCGAAAACGATTTTTGCTGGCCTTTAGTAATCCTATTTGTTCGCCTTCTGTGACGTTTAATCGAGATTTGATAGAAGGTTATCAGTTTTCAGAAGAGTATCGATTTACGATTGATTGGGTTGCTTGGAAAGTATTTGCGCAGCAAGAGGGTGCATTTACGTACATACCAAAAGAGTTGCTTTTGCATAGGATTCACCCTGATAGTGAGACATCTACGGGGATACAAGATAATCGTCGTTTTAAAGAGGATTTAGCTTTGTATCGTGAGTTCTGGCCTGAGCCTGTGGCGCAGCTGTTGAGTAGATTGATGAGCTTGTCCTATCCTCTGAATAATGCTTGAAGCTAGATGATATTCTATATCTAGTTCTTTTTAAGCCTTGTGCAAGTAGTGTCTTATTTAACTTGTTTACTATAATGTATTATCTTAGATGTTTAGTAAATCCGCAAGATAAACTAGCTATTTTTTTGAGAATAAAATCTGATGTCATCAAATCTTTCTGTTATTGTCGTTAATTATAATTCTGGTAAATATTTAGCAGAATGTGTGAAAAGTATTTTAGCTATTAGTACTGTTGCAGAACTTTTAATTATTGATAATGCTTCAAGTGATAACAGTTTGAAATTGGTTGATCAAGATAGTCATAGTAGTTTATCTATTGTAAAGAATAAAAAGAATGTGGGATTTGCAGCGGCGTGTAATCAAGGGCTCGAGCTATCCTCTTTCCCCCTAACCCTATTCCTGAATCCTGACTGTATCCTCCAAGAACAAGACCTAAATCTCCTAATAAACCAACTCCTATCAGACGAAACCATAGGCATGGTCGGACCCTGCGTCACAAACCCAGACGGTACAGAACAGGCGAATGCAAGACGCCTATTCCCAAAACCAAAACAATCCTTTTTTCGGGCTTTTGGATTCTCTAAGCTATTCCCTAAACTATTCAAAGATTACCTCTTACATAATTCACCCTTACCTACTGAACCAGTTGAGGTCGAAGCAATTTCTGGTTCATGTATGCTTGTTAGGCGTGATGAGTTAATGGATTTGGGCAAATGGGACGATGCCTATTTCATGCATTGTGAAGACCTAGACCTATGTATGCGTTACTGGCAATCAGGGCAGAAAATTGTATTTGTGCCTGAAGCGAAAGTATTGCATCACAAAGGGATTAGTAGTCAAAAAGAACCAGTGCGTGTGTTGTGGCATATGCATCAAGGTATGCTGCGCTTTTATGAAAAGTTCTATAAACAGGACTATCCTTTTTTATTGTGGTGGTTGGTTAAAGCAGGTGTCTATTTTAGATTTATTGTTTTAGCCTTGTTTAGTTATATGAGGTCTTTGCGCCGTGGTAGATGATGCTTCGGTTAAAAAGTCGGTTAAAGAATCTATTATTGTTTTTGGGGCGACAAGTATTATTGGTCAACACTTGATAAATGCTATTCCAAAAGAGCAGTATGACGTAGTTGCAACAAGTCGGAAGAAGCAACTAGAATCGCAAGCAGGGGTTGTTTGGTACCAAAGTAATCAAGAGGGTGATTTCGGTAGCCTGCCAGAAAGTGCAACGTTGATTCATTTGGCGCCTTTGTGGATATTGCCTGATAATCTTGAGAACTTTGTACAGTGTGGCGTTAGGCGAATTATTGCTTTTAGTTCGACGACTTGTTTTAGTAAGAAGGATTCACCTTTGTTGGCTGAGCGGGAAGTGGCGGGGAGGCTCGAGCTAGCTGAGCAACTCCTTACAAGCCGCTGTAGGACCTTGAACATCAATCTGACTATCCTAAGACCAACCTTAGTATTTGAACTTGCTAAAGATAAAAATGTATCAACCATAGTCAACTTTATTCAACGTTTTGGATTCTTTTGTGTAATAGGTGAGGCAAAGGGCTTACGCCAACCTGTGTCAGCAAAAGATTTAGCCTTAGCAAGTATTGCTGTGCTTGACAATAGTAAAACGTATGGCAAGGCTTACAATCTTGTGGGTAGTCCAACCTTGAGTTTTAAAGCTATGGTCTTTGATGTTTTTAAAGTTTTAGGAGTGAAGGACAGAATAGTATCAGTGCCACTTTGGTTTATAAAAGTCATACTTCCAATTGTAAAATTATTGCCACGATATAAATATCTAAACATCGAAATGTTTAACCGTATGAATCAGGATTTAGTCTTTGATTCTCAAGATGCAGTTCGAGATTTTGGTTATCAAAGCCAAAATTTTACCGAAGCCTTATCTCAAGCGTTAGCTGAGAGATAAAAACTTCGGCAGACATTTTTTGATTGAATTGTTGACGTGACTTGCTTAGTTGCCAATCATATTTTCTGGTCTAACAACTTCATCAAATTCTTCTTCGCTTAGATAGCCAAGTTTAAGAGTGCTTTCTTTAAGGGTTAAACCTTCTTTGTGAGCTGTTTGGGCAATTTCTGCGGCTTTGTAATAGCCGATTTTAGTATTTAGTGCAGTTACCAACATCAAGCTTTTACTTAGTTTATCTTCAATCTGACTATGGTTTGGTTCGATACCAACCACACAATTGTCGTTGAAGCTTTGACAAGCATCAGCAATAAGATTTGCACTGGTCAAGACGTTATAGGCCATGACAGGCTTAAAGACATTAAGCTGGAAGTGACCGTGTGTGCCTGCGATACTTACGGCTGTGTCGTTACCAATGACTTGCGCGCAGACCATTGTGATTGCTTCTGCTTGCGTTGGATTGACTTTACCAGGCATGATAGAGCTACCAGGTTCATTCTCAGGTAGTTGAATTTCGCCAATGCCGCAACGTGGGCCACTTGCAAGTAGACGGATGTTGTTTGCAATATGCATAAGGCTAACTGCTACACGCTTTAGGCTGCCACTGATTTCAACCATTGCGTCGTGTGCGCTGAGTGCTTCGAACTTGTTTTCAGCAGTTATGAATGGATGCCCTGTTAGTTCAGCAATTTTAGCTGCAACTTTTTCATCATAGCCTTTAGGTGTGTTGAGCCCAGTTCCTACAGCGGTACCCCCTAGTGCTAGTTCACGGAGGCGTTTTAAACTGTCTTCAAGTGCTGAAATACCGCGGTCTAATTGCACTTTATAACCAGAAAATTCTTGACCTAGGCTCAATGGTGTTGCGTCCATAAGGTGCGTACGACCTGTTTTAATAACTTTATCAAAATCATTTGCTTTTTTAGCAAGAGAATCTCTTAATAAGCTGATTTTTGGGATGGTTTGTTCTACAATTACGCTATAGCTTGCAATATGCATAGCAGTTGGGAAGGTGTCGTTTGAACTTTGGCTTTTGTTGACATCATCATTTGGGTGAATAGGGGTTTTGCTACCCATTTCGCCACCTGCGATTTCAATTGCTCTATTGGCGACTACTTCATTGACATTCATGTTGCTTTGTGTGCCTGAACCTGTTTGCCAAACAACTAGCGGGAAATGGTCATCGAGTTTGCCAGCAACGATTTCGTCGCATACTTCAGCAATCTTGTCAGCTTTCTCTTTTGGAAAGTCTGTTAGTTCGCTGTTTGTGAGTGCTGCCGCTTTCTTTAGTACAGCAAAGGCGCGAATGAGCTCGAGCGGCATCTTGTGCCCACCAATTTTAAAATTTTCGATGCTTCTCTGGGTTTGAGCACCCCAATACTTATCACTTGGTACTTGGATTTCACCCATGGTGTCTTTTTCGATGCGGAAACTCATTGTTTTCTCCTTAGAACTTAAACAGTTTTGACTAGCATTATGCTTAGATTTGATGGATTTTTAATCGTTTTAATAGATAGTGTTGTGCGGGTTGTAGATGTTTTGGCTTAAAAAGAGCATAATAAAGCTAAGGCTTATTAAATCCTTAATTAGAATACCTATTTTGAAGTAGCGTGAAAGCGCACTACATTCTAAAAGTTATACTATCAACTATATACTGAAAGACTCATTGAAATTTAAGTACAATTGTTTAAAGAGGTGAAACTATGCCTGACTGTATAGGCATTCGTTTTGATAATGGACCAAAGATTCACTACGTGGAAGCGCCACAGACTGTACCTGAGATAGGTAGCCAGTGTGTGGTCAGTACTAAACGTGGTTTAGATGTTGGCGTTATTCGAACTGAGATTTGTGAATTTGAAAAACCAGCGGGTCATTTTGTTAGAGAAGCATTTGTTGATGATGTTGACAAACATGTCTCTCTAAAAGAGAAAGCTTCAGAGCTAAAGTGGCTGCTTAAAGCAAAAGTGCGCCAAGCTAACCTAAAAGTAAAAATTGTAGAAACAGAATTCAACCTCGATGAAACACTTTTTGTGATTCATTATAGTGCTCAAGAAATTCTTGATTTGCGTCCTTTTATTCGAGATGTAGTAAAGCACACCAGAGCGCGTATTGAATTTCATAACGTAGGCCCCAGAGACCAAGCACGTATGCTTGGCACATTAGGCTTATGTGGTGATGGTTCTTGTAGTTCTACTTGGCTTCAATCCTTCAATGCAGTGGGCATAAGGATGGCTAGAGAGCAGCAGTTACCATTGAACCCAGATAAAATTTCGGGTCCATGCGGGAGACTCATGTGCTGCTTGCAGTACGAGCATGAAATGTACCTAGAGCTACTCCGAGATATGCCACGTCGTGGCAGTAGAGCTTGTCATGAATCTTCAGGTAGCTGTGGTCGTGTTGTTAAATTACATCCCTTGAAACAAACTGTTGATTTAGATACCGAAACAGGCTTGCAAGAATTTCCAGTTAGTGAACTAGTACCGATGAATACATTTTCAAGACGAAGTGAAGGTCAAAAAGATGACCAAAACGAAAGTCAAGAAGGTACAAGATCTCGCAATTCAAGATCAGAGCATAATAAACGTGTTGTTGAAGAAGAGACTGACAGAGATAACGATACCGCAATGAAGGTTTCTCAAGATGATGTTCTAAAAGAACTAGTCGGTGAGGATGATTCAGGTGATGATCTAATTTCCTAAATAAGTTAAGACAAAGTCGGTTTAACTTGTTTGATGAACTAAAACGAGTTGAATAGTGTGTTTTTATAGTTCTAGTTGAGGTAGTTCTTGAAGTGAAGTCCTTATCTAAATTATTTAATACAGTTATATTAGGCATACTGTAATAGCTCTGTTTATAGACTGTATTTTGTAAGGGTGATTTCTATAGGCCAAAATAGCTATTGTCTTTTTGAAAATAGTATGGAAATTGCTAAAAGATCTCTGTTAAAAAATAATCTAATATTTATAAAAAGGGCAGATATTTGTGGAATTAAAAAGTATAAGAGGTAAAGCATGTTAGTTGTTCTTACAGGTAGAAGTGGTGCAGGTAGAACAACAGCACTTCGGACACTCGAAGATATGGGGTTTTATGCGGTTGATAACCTTGTCCCACAGCTTTGGGATCAGCTTATTGCTATAAGCCCACATAAGAATATTGCTCTTAGTATAGATGTGCGTTCTGGAGCTTTTTTAGAACAAGTTAAAGACACGGTTCAGAAACTTAAACAAACACAACGTGTTGAGATTATCTATCTTGATGCCAATGATGAAGTATTAGTTCAGCGTTATAATCTTACTAGACGAGTACATCCTATATCGCTTGGTTCTTTACTACAATCTTTGAAACAAGAAAGTTTGCTTTTAAGAGAAATGCGGGTCATGGCAAATTGGTATTTGGATACCAGTGAATTCCCTGTCCGAAAATTAGTCCAAGAAATCCACCAGCATTTTGAAGAGATTGAAGGTTTTCAACTGCGTTTAATCTCCTTTGGATTTAAGCATGGTGCACCTATCGACGCTGATAATGTCTTTGATTTACGCTCAATGCCAAATCCTTACTATGATGTGAATTTAAGACCTAAAGATGGACGCAATAGCGATGTTCAAGATTACGTTTTTGGTGTTGGTGAAGTTAGTAAAGTCGATGGGGAAGACTTTTACCAAAACTTAAAGAAGTTTTCAGCCGGATTAGTGGAAAATGCTATCAAAGCTGGACGTATGAGCTACACATTGGCAATAGGGTGTACAGGTGGAATGCATCGTTCTGTAGCTACTGTTGAACGACTAAGTCAAGAAATATCGGCAACACTTGATTCTGTAACTGAGCAGTACAACATTCAAAAATATCACCGTGATGTTGATAAAGGTCATAAAGAAGAAAAAAACACAGGTAATACAGAAAAACAGGCAAAAACGTGAAGAGAATTAGACAAGCTATAGTAGTGGTGTCATCTTGAACCGTGGCACTATCTTGAACCGTGGCACCATGAAACGCTGGGAGCAAGTTAGTCAGTGGCGCTTGTGGCTTACGCCGGGTATGGGTGTAAAACGGTATATATCTTCTGCAGTTGCAGGTGGCATATTTATGGTTATTGGGATAATCCTTTTTATCCTTTGGACCTTACAAAATAATAGGCAAGTAATTTCTGCGCCACTAGAAACTATATTAGTTAGTAATACTTGGTCAGCGTATGGTGGCTGGATTTCAGGTGTCATTGCTCTGCTTGGATTTACTATTGCTGTTCTGGCAGGAATCCTATTAAACCATTCCTTGTTATCAAAATTGAGTAACCATTCACGTGGTGCTGCAATGGTATTGCATGAGCGCTTATTACTTTCTAAGGGTCCAAAGATTGTGGCATTTGGTGGCGGGACAGGGTTATCAAACTTGTTACGTGGATTAAGGAAAGAAAGCTCGAATATCACTGCGGTTGTTGGTGTTAGTGATGATGGTGGTTCATCTGGGAGATTAAGAGAATCCTTTGATATTCCTCCACCAGGCGATCTTGTTGATTGTTTGGCCGCACTCTCTGATAATGAGTCTGAAGTTAGTCGCTTATTAGATTATCGCTTTGAACGTGGTGAGGAGCTTAAAGGACATACCTTTGGAAATTTGTTCATTACGACGCTTACAGAGGTTGAAGGTGATTTTGCCCAAGCTATTCGAGTTATGAACCGCTTACTTGATATTTGTGGGGCTGTCTATCCTGTAAGCCCTTCAGCTATGAGTTTAAAGGTGCTTAAAGCTTCTGGTGATTGGGTTGAAGGGGAGAGTACTGTTGCAGATTTTCCTGGAGCTGCTCAAGAAGTGGTTATTTCACCTGAAAATCCAGTCTTGGTAGAAGAGGTAGCTCGAGCTATCGAAGAAGCAGATATTATTGTCATGGGACCTGGAAGTGTCTTTACAAGTATTCTGCCACCAATTATGGTGCCTGAGTGTAAAAGACTGCTACAAAAAGCTAAAGCACCGTTGGTTTATATTTGTAATGTTATGACAGAAGTTGGTGAAACAGATCATTTTAGTGCTTGGGAGCACACAGAGGTTGTTAAAAAACATCTTGGACGCTATCCTGATTGGGTCATGGTGAATAGTACTCCAATCGATCAGCATAGATTGATGTCTTATGAAAGTGAAAATGCAAGTGTCGTTACGTTTGATGCTCAAAAGTTTAAGGCTGCCAAAGTGCGTGTTGCATACACTGATCTCTTGATGGAAAAAGGACCTTTTGCACAGCATGATTCAAATAAGCTTGCTAAGTGGATTGCGGATTGTGCCAAAGGAAAAGTGAAGATACACTTGTGGGTCTAAGCGTAAAGGTTTGACACTTAAGAGTTGTATTGAGTTTTATAGTTTTCTGAATAAATGGTATATAACTAATAATGTCAAAGGATTACTTCCTTCATAAATTCGATAGTTCTGTGTAAGTCCTCTAGGAATTAATCGTCGCTAGTTTTAAGTCCCCTTCCTCTGTTATGATGGTTTTTAGATGATATTAACTACGCTAATGATTGCGTCTCTCTTGAATGTCAGTGATCCTAGCGGAGATGCTGTTGGAGCTGGTGAGCTTGTAGCACCAAAGGCAGCAATTTTCCGAAATATAGAAAATTTTGATGTACTTAACTTAAGCATTGCAGAGCAAAGTACATTTGCTTTTGAAATTAGTATGGCTTCTTTAGAGAACCCATGGAACTTACCTTTAGGTTTTTCCTTACCGATTATAGAAGTGTACGCTGCTATTGACCCACTTAAAAAGAATGAGTTTGCAAAAGATCTTTTACCTGGCTCAGATATGAGTATTGGTAATGGTAAGTGGAATTATGCTTTTCGTATAACTGGGGACACGATTGATGTCTATACGGTTGAGGATGGAAAACTCAAGAATATTGCTGAAGATGTCAATCTAGCTTATACAATCACAGATAATCGAATTTATATAGAAACGAATATTAGGTTAGCTGGGGATATTAGTGTTTATGCAATGTCTGGTAGCTACGATCCATTTAGTGAGACTGGATGGCGAGGTGTTGCCTCTGATAGCAATAGTCGTACATGGATGTTATCTAGCCCAACACAAACTTCTTCTGTTATGGATGTTGTTGTAGATAATTTTGCTATGCAACAAAGATCTATTCAAGCGGGTATCTTACCTGAAATCACTGCTTCTGCCCGTCAGCCTTATTGGTTATGGTTAGTGGTCGCTGGTTTAATAACGTGTTTATTAGCTTTGATTTTGCGCCCTAGAAAAGCCAAGACTCTGGCTACAAGTCATCTCACAGGTGTTGTGGCAGATGAAGCTATAGATGACAGTATTGCTTCGCAGCAGAGTGTTTTGAATCAAGAGGCTTCAATTAACTATGCAGATCAGACACGCCAGCATGAAAGTGTTTTAGATGAAGTGCAGACTCAGTCTGTAAAGAATGAGACTAGTGAAACGCTAGCGCATGAATTTGAGCCTAATGATGCTAATAATCTTCAGGCAAGTGAACTTCAGGCTAGTAAATTACACTCTATGGATGTTCAGGGTGAAACCAGCGAAGCTAGTGGTGTAAAAGAAACGCAACAAAGTCTACCGATTCAGTGGACATCTTGGGATGAAGGTGAACTTGCTTCTGAAGATACGATAATTGAGTTTGACCGTATTGCGAATGAAGAATCGGAGGCTCGAGCCTCCCAAACGCGCCAACTAAACATTGAAGTCTTGGACTCTGAAATAGAATCTCAAACAGATACTACAAAAAATACATCTGAAGCAACGCAAAATAGTCAGAAAATTGCTAAGACCCTAAGCTTTCAAGAAAATTTGTTGCCAGACACCGAAGATGAAAACTTATTATCAAACAAAGAGCCTCCAAAAGGCTTTACAAAACGCATGAAAACATTTGGTCTAGGACAAGTAGCATCAGAAGAAATAAATGATGCTCTTGACGAAATAAATGATACTGCTGATACGGACGAGCAAGATACAAACAAGTCTTAAAAGCTTTGAACCTGTATAACTTCTAAAGTATTGTTAATTTGATAAATAGCAGCGTGTCTATTTTGCCAAATTAGCTGACCTTCGATTCCATCAGTGACTAATTTTTCATCAATCATGCATTGTAATATTCGAGATGTTGTGTTCTGACATATGAATTCAGATTTAGGCTCTGAAGTTGCAATAGATGTTAGCCAAGCTTCTGATATTGAGGCCTCATTTTGGAAGCTTTGCCAGGTCAATCCGTTAAATCCAATAACTCGCTCATAGTCTAAAAGATTTACAGATACTAAAAAGATATTGTCATCACGAATGATTTGCCAGTTATTAGGCAGTACAATACCAGTCTCATAGCCTAAACAATAAGAAGTCATAGCTATTTCACCCATAACAAGACTACTCAGACTTGGATAACGCAAGTGATTGCTGAGTTGTGCTAAATGAGTGCTTGCCGTAGATTCATTCAAAAAACAACCGATACGAAGCTGATTTAAAGAGATATCATTCTCTGAAATGGTTACAAGCTTACCTTGAAAGCCTAAGATTTCAAATCGATTAAGCTCCTCAGTTGCTTCTAAAGTGTTGAGATAATTTCCAACATTTATGTACCAAAAGCTGTTATTTTGGGCGTTTACAAAGGACACGCTACTTAGTATCGTCAAAACGAATAGACACTGAAACAGTAGCTTAGATGTTTTTGATTGCAATGTGTAAATGATAGTCATAATTTTATGGGAATAAAGATGCTTTTGAAAGTGAGAAGCAAAGGATATGATTAAAGACATGAGCAGTTATATTGTGAGAGTTGCACGCCCTAGCGATTATCAAGCACTGGCAGGTCTTTTAGCGGAGTTGTTAGGTTATTCTAACACGACAGATGAATTATCTAGTGAATTGGCTAATGCCTTGAATACTAATTTGCTGCGTTTACTTTCTACACCTGGAACAACACTGTTAGTGGCGCAAGAAGAGAATGAGGAGGATGCACCTTTGGGTGATGTTATTGGCTTTATTTCGCTGTTTAGCTATTGGGGGTTACTAGATGACGCACCAAGTGCTTTGCTAGATAGGGTTGTCGTAGCACAACGTTATCAGACGAGTAGTGTGGCAGCAGCGCTGCTCGAGCAGGGAGTTGGTGCTTGTCAGGCCATGGGTTGTAGTCAGATTCAATTTGTTGCAGCCGAAGGTTCACTAACTCCACAAGACACCTTAGAAAAAATGGGATTTCAGGAACAAGAAAACTGTTTTTATTTGGAGATACGCTAAGACTATGCCTCACGTGACACTCCCTACTGAAAAAGATATGAAGCTAGCTGTACACCTGTTAAAAGAAGGTGAATTAGTTGCGTTTCCAACAGAAACGGTATATGGACTCGGGGCAGATGCTAGTAATCCAGACGCTATTGCGAAAATTTTTGAAACAAAAGGTAGACCTTCTGACCATCCGGTCATTGTCCATCTTTCAAGTAGTGAAAAAATAAGAGAGTGGGCAAAAGATATTCCTGAAGCAGCATGGCAATTAGCTGAGGCTTTCTGGCCGGGACCACTAACCCTTATCTTAAAAAAGAAAGACCATGTTTTAGATGCAGTAACAGGTAACCAAGATAGTGTAGGCTTGAGAATTCCTAGCCATCCAGTAGCTCAAAAACTTTTAAAATCTTTTGAAGGTGGATTAGCAGCACCATCTGCAAACCGCTTTGGACACATTAGTCCGACAAGTGCAGAACATGTAAAAGTAGACTTTCCAGATAGCGAACTTATGATACTAGATGGTGGAGATAGTAAAGTTGGTCTAGAGTCTACAATTGTTGATTTAACTAATTTAAGCCCACGAGTACTTCGTCCTGGGGGGATCTCTTTAGCTGATTTAAAAACTGTAATACCAACTATTGAATTTGTGGTACAACAACCAGTAACTACTAAGAGGACTGTGGCTACAGCTAAAAGTATAGTTACCAGTAAAAACTCTGAGGATAGTTCTGTTGATGAGGCAATTCAAACGACTGAATTAAGAGCATCAGGTTTACTGGATAAACATTATGCACCTAAAGTGAAAACTTACCTTGTTGAAGCGTTACTTGAGAGTTTACCTAAAAATTTACCTAAAAATTTATCTGAAGATTTATCTGAGAATTCTTCAGCTCAGCCTATAAAAAATACAAAGGTGATAGGTGTTATTGCTTTCAAGACAAAACAACCTAAGACAGACAATGCTGTAGCCTGGATACAGTTATCTACCTCTCCAGAAAGCTATGCACAACAGTTATATAGCAGCATGAGGCGATTAGAGGACAGTGTTGATGAAATCTGGATTGAAGCCGTACCTGACGATAAAACTTGGCTAGCTGTTCGCGATAGATTGCGCCGTGCAACAGTAAAGTTTGACAGATTGGTTAGGAGCTAGATAGTACCTTAAGTAAGGCTATATATAAGGCTATATATAAGGCTATAAGTAGGGCTATGTCCTTGTTCGATAACTAATCTTAATACTACTTTTACGCAATTGGAATGTTATCTGGGATGCCATCACCACATTAAATTAAGCTAGACTACATAATCGCTTTTGGAGAAGGTAGCTAAGATGTCAGAATTCGTCAGTTTGGAAAATTTAATCGATCACTTGTCATCTTTGAAAGAACACGAAATGGCAAAACTATGCGATGCTTTAGTCGATGACCCACGTTTACGCGACCTCATTGAAATGATTGATGCATATCTATATTTATCTAATGAAGAATCGCCACCCCTTAATTTAATAAGAGATGGTTTATCGGATAGAGACCTTAACTAATCTGCTCCTTATATCGTAAAATAAAATAACTAAAGTAAATGGAATATCAGGTAGACTATCGAGCTTAGATTCAACCTCCTGCTTTGAAGTCATAAAAAGCTTGTTAGAATAAGCTATACTACAAAGACTTATGAGACTATCAACAACAGATGTATATGCTTTTCAGGCCTTGGGCTATTTGGGTACCTGCGATACAGAGTGTTGGATGAGCAGTGACGCAATTAGCTCGGCAACAGGTGTAGCAAGACCATACTTGGTTCGTATATTAGCAACACTAAGTAATAACGAAATCATTGTTTCAAAAAAAGGTACGGGTGGCGGTTACGCACTTTCTAAGCGTGCCAAAGATATTAACCTCAAAGAAGTCATGCGTGCAATTGATGGTCCAGTTGCTCCTTTATCTTGCATAAGTTTGAACTGGAATGATCCTTGTGTTGAAGAAGATCGGTGTCATGCTCGTACAGCGGTTTGGCAACGTGTCAGGGATGCGATGCTCGCAGCTTTAGAAGAAGTTACTGTTGATGATTTAGCGATAGATTTTAAGCAGGGAATTAATTATCAACCTTGTATACAGCATTTGTTAAAAGCAAATTCTTAGTCTGTTTGACCAGCCTAATCTTTAGTAGCAACCAAAGTGAATTGTGTGGGAATTTTTGAGTCTGTTTCTGTTGAAAGTTCAAGAAGTTTTTCAATGCGAAACTTATTCTGTGCAAAGCTTGTTACTATTTCACCTAAGGTCCAGTACTTGACTAAACAGGTGGGTAAGTCATCTGGATTTGGATGAAAGTTTGCATAGGCAACAGGTGTACTTTTTGCTTCGTTATTGAAGTAGTCACCTGCAAGTAGTTCAGAATTTGAGTTAAAACACTTTTTACTTATAGGGTGAAATTCATTTAGAATGAGTTTGCCTTCGGGTTTAAGTATATGGGCAAGCGTTTTGACAAAACTATCTAGGGTTAAAAAATAATGGACTATGCCAAGTTCTAAGATGATTGCATCAAAGTATTGATAGTAGTGTGTTTGATTTGCTGCGCTTATAAAGTCTGAGGTTACATAATTGATGGTTGTGTTTGAGGCTCGAGCTAGCTCGAGCCCATAAGCTGCATTTGCTTCAGAAATATCGAATACAGTAACATCAGCACCAAGCAAAGCCAGTGCAACAGCTATTCTACCGTGAGACCCTAAAGGATTGGCAATAACTTTTCCTTGTAAGCTGTCCAAATGAGGCAGAATTCTGCGTAATTTTTTCTTCGGATTTGCTTTTAGTTTTAGTGCTTGTTCATCCGGTGTACTATACGCTTTACACCACGCAGCATAAGCATCAGCTTCCCACGCTTTTTTGTTGATGGCTGCTAAATCAGCTTGCTTCAAAAGCTTGCCAGTCTTTTGGTTTTTCTGCTAAGCCAAAACGCCAAGCTACTGCTTGAGCAATCCGCTGACCTGCTAAACCATCCCCGTAAGGATTGTTTTTAATTCGCATAGCACTGCGCAATGCTTCATCTTGTAAAAGGGGAGAAGTCACAGCGTAAACAGATTCTGCACGATTGCCTGCTAACTTTAAACTACCAGCAGTGACACCCTCTGGTCGTTCAGTCACATTTCGCATGACAACTACAGGTACACCTAGTGCAGTACCTTCTTCCTGCAAACCACCTGAGTCAGTTAAGATAAGTTCTGAAGCTTGCATAAGTGCCAACATATTTAAGTAGTCGTAGGGTTCTTCTAAAAGAACGTTGTCTATGTTTTCTAGCGCAGGATAGACGGCATTGCGAACTGCAGGATTTAGATGCACAGGATAAACAAAATGATAGTTTGGATTTTCTTTTGCAAGTCTAGCGATGCACTGTGCAAGCTCAGGCATTAAGTCTAGGTTTTCACGTCGGTGCATTGTAATTGTAACTAATGATTTACCTTTAAGATGCTCTGCTAATACAGCTTTTTGAATTGCATATTGCACACCATCTACAGCGGTATTTCCAGTAATAATCATGCTATCTAGAGATTTACCTTCAGCCAAAAGGTTTTCTTTGGAAAGTTGTGTAGGTGGTAAATCGATATCTGTAATGGCGTCTGTGAGTTTGCGGTTTCCTTCTTCGGGAAAGGGCTCTTTAAGGTTGTGACTTCTGAGACCAGCTTCAACATGCCCTACGGGAATATTTTCAAAGAACGCTGCCAGCGCTACTGCAAATGAAGTAAGTGTATCGCCATGGACTAATACATAATCGATTTCTAAGTCACGCAGACTTTTGGCAGCTTCAGGTACGATTCTAGCCATTAAGTCTGGTAAGCGTTGTGCTTCACGCATAACCTTTAAATCGTGATCTGGTTTTAGCTCAAAGATTTCTAGCATGCTATCTAATTGCTCACGATGCTGACCAGTTACTAAGATAATAGGCTCGAGCCCAGTCTGTTCTCTAAGTGCATAAATAACTGGAGCCATCTTACTGGCTTCAGGTCTGGTGCCAAAGGCAACACAAATACGTTTTGGTTTAGGAGTATTCACAATTTAGAGACGCTTTTTAGATGCTGCTTTCACTTAACTCTTTTTGCTCTTGGGCTGCTTCTCTAAAACGTAAGAAACAAACAAGGGCAATCAAGGTTACAGTACCAGCAATTGTTAGATAGATAAGTTCTGGTGGAGTTTTGGATAAAAACATGCCAATAGTGCCAAGTGCCAGCGTGGCGCACCACAAGATGATTACGGTTAATCGTTTTGAACCACTACGTTCTCTGATTATGTCGTGTAGGTGATCATTGTTTGCTGTGGCAATACTTCTGCCACGTAAGAGTCTTTTAATGGTGACCTGTGTGATGTTAACTACAGGCAGTCCTAAGATCAGGACAGGTGTAGCTACGGACACAAGCGCAGTAACTTTAAGCGCACCAAGTACACTTACCGCAGCAAGAACATAGCCGAGTGTATATGCACCAGAATCACCCATGATAATTTTTGCAGGGTTAAAGTTGTGACGCAAAAAGCCAAGTGACGCACCAGCAATAGCAGCTAGTAGTAACATAGCAGCGCTAGTAGCAGGATTAGCAAAATTGACAGCTACAGCTAAAAGAGCAAGGCTAGAGATAGCAGCAATGCCTGAAGATAAACCATCTAAACCATCAATAAAGTTAAAAGCGTTGGTAAAGCCCACAATCCAAAGTAAAGTAATTGTGGTAGCAAGAACTTCGCTATTAAAAAAGAGATAGTCTTGGCTACCAAAGTAATCTGTTATAAAGGTAATCTTGATGCCGTTCATAACCAGAAGACCAGCCGCAACAAGTTGTGTTGCTAAACGTAAGCTTACAGGTACTTCCCACATGTCATCTATAAAGCCAACTAAGCACATAAAAGTTGCACCTAGAACAATGCTCAATAGTTTGATACGAACATCATCAATGATAACATCACCAATGAGTGAGGGTAAGAAAAAGCTACCTGCCAAAAGCGCTAAAATAAAGCCAAGGAAAATAGCAACGCCACCAATATTAGGCAAAGCGCCTGTGTGCAAACGCTTGCCTGCACCATGACTTTTACCACCTTCTTGATAAGCGCCAACACGTAAAGCAAAGGCTCTTACTTTAGGTACTAGCCAAGCTACACTGCCCAAGGCAACGATAAAGGTTACTACAACCATAGGTAAAGCGCTGATGAGTTGCTCTTTCATGTAGCTAGTCTACTTCCTTACGATTTGACAGGGTGAGAATTCCATTACGGTTTTAAACTATCTCTTAGCTACCGTTTTTATTAGCTACTATATAACTATCGTGTACCGTAAATGCGGTCACCAGCATCGCCTAAACCTGGCACGATGTATCCATGCTCGTTTAAGTGACTGTCTTGGGCTGCGACGATAATTTCAACATCAGGATGGGCGTCGTGTACTGCTTTAATGCCTTCAGGTGCAGCAATAATGCACATTAGGCGAATATGATCAACGCCAGATGCTTTAAGCACTTCAATACCTGCGTTGGCGCTGCCACCAGTAGCAAGCATAGGATCTAGTAAGAAAACTTCGCTTTCTGCGATATCTGAAGGGAGTTTTTTATAGTATTCGACAGGTTGTAATGTATCGGGGTCACGGTACATACCTAAGTGACCAACCCTGGCTGTGGGAACAAGATTCAAAATCGCGTCTGCCATAATGAGTCCAGCGCGAAGAATAACAACCAAAGATAATTTTTTGCTTAACTGATGTTCTGTAGCAACATCAACTGGGGTTTGAACGCTAGTTTCTTCTAGGGGTAGGTCACTCATGGCTTCAAAAGCCATCAGCATACTTATTTCTTTACAGAGTTCACGGAATTCACGAACGCTGGTTGTATCTGCACGTAGGATTGACAGCTTGTGTTGAATCAGTGGGTGACTCATGACAGTAAGTTTTCGCATATGAGTGAGTTTAGCATATGTTGAGTAAAACGAATGTCATGAACTTGAGCAGATTGATATGGAAGTAGGTACAGGATAAAGTTAAGGCTATGAACCTGTATGTATTTCGCGAGATTGAACGTCAAGGCTATTATCCGTCGTTAGAATGGTTAGTAGAACTACTAGATGATAATGATTTAGACGACCTAGGTAAAAAAGAACTTTCGTCCGCTTACCCAGATTTGTTTGATGCTTTGTTAAAGACGAAAGCTGCGTCATTTACACAAGTCATTGCAGAGGATTTATTGTTTGTGGATTCAGCTGTAAATGGTTTGGACGAATTGCCTAAGAGTTTGGAAGAAGCAGCTTTGTTAGATATTGAGGTCTTGCAGAGTATTGTTAAGCGTGACTTCTCAGCGGAGACTTCTGAACGGACTGCACTAAAGGTACCTACTATAGATGCTTTGAATCAAGATACAGGTAAAAAGTCTGTCAATGAACTTGAAACATTGTTGTTAAATGATACGCCAGAAGGGGTACTTGCATTTGTGCTCGAGCACAACCGTACCCACGGCACAGGATTACTCTCAAAACATTTAGCCTATAGGTTTGCCAATGGAACATTTGAAGCTGTTCCACATCCAGTAAATATTCCAATGTCAAGATTTATTGGCATAGATAAACAACTCAATCGTCTAACAGACAATACAGAAGCATTTCTTGCAAATAAACCAGCCCAACATGCCCTGCTTTATGGCATGCGTGGTAGTGGTAAATCTTCAGCAGTTCGTAGTCTTCTGACTGTGTATGCTGAGCAAGGATTGCGAATGATTGAGCTAGCCCCAAGCCATCTTACCGAACTAAATACAGTTATCGAAAGTTTGCGTTCAAGACCGCATAAATATATTTTATTTGTGGATGATTTAGCCTTTGAACAAAATGACAATGGCTTTCAGCCTCTTAAGACTTTGCTTGAAGGTTCGCTAAGTAGCCAACCAGAAAATGTGCTTGTTTACGCAACAAGTAATCGTAGACATTTGGTCAAAGAAGGTTTTAACGATAGACCTGATCCACTTAATGACGATGTTCATAAGTGGGATACGCAGAATGAACGTTTGGCATTATCTGACCGTTTTGGTTTGACGATTACCTTCCCGAATATGCAACAGCGTCAGTATCTTGAAGTGGTTAATGGCTTAATTGTTCAAGAAGGTTTGGATGTTGGGGATATTAAGCAAGAAGCGATTCGCTATGCTGATTGGGGTAATGGTTATTCTGGCAGAACTGCACAGCAGTTTATTAAGCATCTTAAAGCCCAGTAATAATAGTCTAGTAAGTATGTGAACTAAGTACTTAGGCTACGCCTGCAAATTTGAATAGGTCGCTGATGTTTGTAATGGTTGTGTTGGAGGCTGTTTTGACACCATCGTTGGGTGACCACAAGCGGTCGGCTCGAGCGTACAAGTAAGAGTTCGGGTCAGACCGTATCAGCCCTATGAGCGTCTCACAAATAATCTGACTACCAACTTCACCTAGCGTCTCACCATTTTCTCGAACTTCTGACTCTTTCAAAATGTAGTACCATAGCGGCGTTTTATCTAATAATCCAGTTTGAGTCAGGGTAATGTCCGTTGCGGCTTTACCCTGCTTTAGTTCAGCCTGACTAAGCGGTGCAACGTTCATTTCTTCAGCAATGCACTGACCTGTTGGCATCCTGAGTGCATAACCACGTAGTAAGTTGCGCATGGCTAAGTGTTTCATGATTGACCTTGCATCAATTCCGAGTGAAGGTTCATTGCCTTCGTTACGCATACTTGCTAGTGGGAAGGCAATATCTGTATCTATCTTTCTAGCAAAGCGGTCACTAAATGGACTGATCTTATCTGTGAATCTATCCCACTCTATAATCCAATTATTTGGCAAGGTTGGTAATCCTCTAAAGCCACCAGTACCTGTGAATCTAAAGAGATCTTCAAAGCTTGCTTGATTGGCTAGTCCACCAGTTGCTGTGCGTCCAAAGTTTTTATTGAAATCATAAGTTCCACGTACCATTGTGTGACCAAATCTGTAGGCTGCTACTGAGAATTCTAGTGGCATAGGAATATGGACAGGATTGTTGCTAAAAGGTGGATTGTAGTGTCTTTGACCTTGAAACAAGATTCGGTTAGCAGTGCCAGCTTTTGCAATCGTTGCAAGATAGTCATTTACTACAAGCCATTGGAAGTGCCAAGCTGTAAGTTTTCTGGTACGTTCAAAAAGTTGGGGACCTGTTAGAAATTCATTTTGTTGAACCCAATCGGCAACCTTGTTATGAAATTTCAGCATAGCTAAATGGAACTGCGAAACAATCGTATTTTCATCATTTCGACTGTCGCCAATTAATGCTTCTTGATTGCGCCTTGGTAAATCTCTGCTAGCTCGGAACGGGCTGTCATCTAACTGTGGATTGGGTGTGAGGGCGCTACTCAGCATACTGTTTGAACCGATTGTCAAACGCACATTATCAGCTTGATACATACCCAAAGTGGAGGCAATAGTTGGTGTGCCATCAGCATTCAGACCTGGACCATCGCCATAAATGCAATCAAGGTCAAAGAGTGGATGGCGGTTATTTTTGATAACACCATTTGGACCATGTGCTAAATCAAATTCCATCGGTTGCATATTGGCATCTGTTATGTCTGGATTATTGCTACTGATTTCCATAGCAGTAATGTCGTGGTCGATAAATTGACCCCAATAGGTGTAGACAGGTGGAATGGTTGATTCTAAGCTGGTGCTGTCTTGACCAGGGTTGGCAACCATTGCTGCTGCTAAAGCTCTTAAACCTCTAACCGTATCAATATTTTCTGGTAAAAGGCAGTTTGGGTCATTAGCCAAAGTAGGGAAGATGTAATTAAAAGAAGGGCGAGGTCCAGCAACACGAATGCTTTGAGGTGCAAAGGGTGAGGTTGCTGCTGTTGGTCGTTCATAATTGCCGTGTTTGAACTTGAATGACATAGTAACTCCCTATAAGTTTTGTAAAGCAGTGCTAGACAGCCTTTTTCTTGCTTTTGTAACTTGAGATTAGCAGAAAAAATCAAATTAATGACTTTCTATATTGCATAGTAAATGTTTTGTGAAGAAATTATGAGAGTTTTAGAGATGGATATAAGAAGATCGAAAGCTTTTGGTTTAAACTGCCTATTGACTATAACGGGAATAGTCGTTATAGTATGTTTATGCAGCTCGAGCAAGCCTCCCAAGCACTAGAAGCACTAGGTTCCCCTGTGCGCCTAAACATATTCAGAATGCTTGTTAGAGCAGGTAACAAAGGCTTATTTGTCGGTCAGATTCAAGAACAGTTGGATATTCCAAGGTCTACGGTGTCGCATCATTTGCAGAAGATGGTACAAGAAGACTTGGTGATTCAAAGTAAATCAGGAACAAGTCTGTGTTGTTGCGCGAACTTCACTCAAATGACTGCTTTACTTGGATTTCTAACTGAAGAATGTTGTGCAGATGATTCTTGTTCAACTGAAGACTCAAACTTCGTAGCAATGGCTGATATTGAGGTAGTAAGTAATAGTTAGTTTTTATGTTGTTTTTTTTGAGTCAATAT
>JAULCF010793458.1:0-19995 GCA_032361265.1 Devaleraea mollis | reverse complement strand
ACGCACAAAAGGTCATACATGACAAGATGACGAAATGAAAAGTATGAGTGGGTCGAAATAAGGCAAACTATGATACGAACAATATCTCAAAATCGAAATCGACTGCGATATCCACTTTCCACTCAAAAACAAAAGTATGAGTGGATCGAAATAAGGCAAAGTATGATACATGCAATATCTCAAAATCGAGATCGACTGCGTGATCCCCACTTTCCGCTCGCACAGAAATAGTATCAACCGCACCACTCGTTGAATTCAACGAGTGGTGCGGTTCGTTGGAAGGCGGCGGGCGGGTTTGAGTGGTTGCAGTCAACTACAACCACTCAAGCTTCGCACACCGCCTCCCAACGGCGCCCGTCTGCTTGGCCGGTCCAAAGCAAATATTCTTGCATACGTACGTTAACTATTACCTCAAAGCAGACGCCCCCCTGAGAGAGGCACCGGGACACTCTGAAGCTGAGTTGCTTATTATTTCGATTTTTGCCGATTCCTAGTTCTGTTGAATTTTTGAATTCGACGAAACAAACTTTTTATGTTTTAAAAAAAAACTAAGACTTCTACGAAATCTGGATGCTAAAAAATTGTCAGCTTCTCGGAACACAAATGTGTGTCTCATTTAAAAGCATTTCTTGGTCACTTTTAAGCGACGTGTCGGGAATATTCTAATTGCTTCTGCGTACACCTAAAAGAGTTCCACACTGAAGAGAGAGATCTAGTCACAAGGCTTATGATAAGCAAAACGGTACGGATAATAAGAGCCTTATAACCATCCGTTACCGCCGTGATTTAAATCTCGTGGCGTACAGTACCAAATACCCGAAGAACCCTAAATCGCTTCTGCGTATCCCTGGAGGAAATCATACTGTACTAAAGGTCTGGAGAACCCTAGTTTTCTTGCGTAGACTTGGAGAGAAAAAATGACAGGTCACGTGGCATATGACAAGAATCTGTAAAGATATTTAGTTGCCTGAGAGCCACCCGTTTGGTTCGCGGGTACACGCGGAAAAAGGTCCAGAAATCAAGGAAAAGAAGAAAGGCGCTTTGCAACAAGCAACGGTATAGATATTTACACTTTCCTAAGAGCCACCCATTGGCATCCAGATTGGAATCACGTATCATACTGTGCCAAGGGTGGCTTTAGAGAAATTACCGATAGTCTTTAAGGAAATGAAAGTAGTCTTCGCCCTGGAGTTTTGATCACTTATCATACTAAGAGAGTACAAACTCATCTAAGTTACTCCACACCAAGGGTGCATCGGTAGGAATATAAGTCGGAAACCCCAGATAGGACGGAAGGAAGCCTCAAAGAGGAATACCTCCCGAGCGACAAAGATAGATTCAAGGCAAAGCAACTCTAACAGCTAGGCAGAGCTTTAATAATTATGCGATGTATAGTCCTCGGCGGTCAGAAGCCGAGCGCTTAGAGATCAGGCCCAGAACCAGAAGGTATTAGCATATGGAGGAGCCAGAGAACGGTTAGACTAAGCTAGTAGGACACTTTTGGGGTAGGCCGTAGCATGAGGTGCGGTACCTCGCGAGTAGCTCAGGACAATAGAGCAGTAGCCTTTTGGTGGCACCTGTATTGAGATAAAATGACGGAAGTGCAGTTTAAGAAAGTTAGGGAATGCACTAGTGCAGACCTGTGGGTAATACAAATTACGAAGAAGCGGCAAAAGTAAGTCTTTTAAGTGGTCCATGTTGCAATAATGCACACGGGAAGCCGATGTACCAGCTGGTGGGCGACCGGCAGTTCCCAAGGAGCAGAAAGCATACCAAAAACATCATTAATTCCTCTTCACTAGATAGAGGCGATGAGGCTAGATCTACCCTAGCTACGCAGCTATGGAGATCAATCCCGATCGCTACTAGCAAAGTTACAAGAAAAACTTCGAGGCGGGCAACGCCGAATTTGTACCGGTGGAAAAGGAACCCGAAAAGTATAGGAGGAAGCGGTATATTAAGGAAACGTTATGAGTAGCGGAAAGGCAGATTTAAAACGATTGGATTAAGACTAGCCCAAAAACATTCCGGAGAATTAATTACCCTTAGCGGAATTACAGAGGTTTATTCGACAATCATTGTCTAGAAGCAGCAAATTCTTCGCTCGCTGAAGATCTAAGCAGAAAAACATACCAAGAGTGGCCGCAAAGAATCTGAAGAGATCGGTTATTATGGCCCAGGCAATTTATTTTGCAGATATCGCAGTACAGGATCGAGAAACTACAATGGCGAGAAACAATAACTAGAGAGGCTTCTCTTTAGCTCTCGCAAAACAAGATCTCTTTTACTTGTGCCTAGAGGATCAAATTTTGTCTTTGGAAAGCCCGAAGTCAGATTTGGAGAGTGTGAGAGCCAACTACAGCGACAAGAGAACATTCTTTTGGCGGAAAATGATCATGCGAAAAAGTTATTCCCGATGTATCGCCACTAAAGAATTCATTATTGCGGATAGAAAGAGTGGAGAGAGATAGAGTCAGAGAGATGGAAATATAGCCTTCCAGAAGACCGAGACGAGGCGTGCAACACGAGGAGAAGATTGGCGAATAAGGATTGCGACTGCCCGAGAAATAACAGCAGATTGAGGTCTCTATGATAAGGCAGAGCGCACCGCCAACAAATCAATTCAAAAAGGAGAGATTCCAAGATGCACACTAGCTTGGAGCAAGGGTAGCGCAATAATAAGACCGAAAACATTTATTCATGCGGCACTAGAAGCTGGGAAGTACGAGCAGAGAAATATCGAGACGCTTACCCATAAGATCGCGCTTTCCGGGCCCGACGCAGCCGCAATTTTCATGGCCTTCCGCATCCGCTTCACGTCAGCAGCCCTCACGTCAGCGAGAGCCTGAGCTCAATAACGCAGAATGGATCAAAGCAGGAGCCACTCACGAACTCTCGTGCCAGACGAAATTGTCCGTCCGTCCAGGTGAAGACCAGGCTGACCGTCCTGTGAAGGGTCGAAATAAGCCAGAGTTATGAAAATGGGGTGAACATAAGTGATGGATTTCAGTAAGATCAAAATGTTTTCATTACAATCAGATCATTTAACAGCCAACTGCAATAATCGAATATCTCGCCATCAAAAGAGTCACTAGTCTATGATCAGGCGCTAAGAAGAGCTCATATTTTGGTCAAGGGAAGAGGTCTGTCGCAAGGATAAGGGTCAAGGTTAAGTTAAGGATAGATGGCAGTAGCGAATACCATAAATCATGCTCCTGATCATAGGGATGCAAAAAACGTCGATCAGAGACTCGCAAAGATTTACCAATAACCTAGACAAAAACTGATCGAAGTGAACCGAATCTCATACGAGGTAGAATAATAGGGCTTTAAGGTCAAACCTTGACTAGAATTAGAGCCAAAGCAGACTTCCCAAAAGGATTCAACGCCACCAAGCCACTCTATCAAAGAACCAGACTTCTCATTGTTTAGCCTAGGTCGCCCTCAAATCAGATCATGACATGAGGATAGAGGGATAAGCAGGGGCGTCTGTGAATCTTCTGCCAAGAACATTGGAGGAAAATTTGACCACGAAGAGTCGCTGATAACTCGTCACGAAGCGAGAAGCATGTTTTTTTCATGATGTTATTTTTGTGTACTATGATCAAATCATTTAGCCGAATTAATTTGATCTAGCATCCAGGCTGGCAGCCGCCACTTTGACGTTTGTAGGAGACGAGAAGTATTATATTTAGAACTCGGCCTCGCCAAGAAATATTATTGACAGCCAAACAGCAACCAACGCGAAACAGTTTACGGAGAAAGCCACCAAGCAAAAAGATATCAGCGAAAACATCGACCAAGCGATAGAACCAGAAGGAACATCTCACCGTCAAACATCAACTACAAGCATGATCACTACAAGGCTCTCTAGCATTCGCAACCAGCACTCCCTATTGGCCCTCGACGAGGCCGCAGATGCCGCTTTCGACCAGGCGGACTCAGAAGGATCCAGCGTGCAAGAGGCTACCACGGCGACCCAGGAAGCAGTCAGCCTGTCGGTCACAGGAGGCGGGCAGGCGGCCACTATATTGCCTACAAAGGACCCAGAACCACCGGTGATACCATATTTAGTCTCCGAAGACGACAATGAGCTCGAAGAGGTGCTGCCATCGGCCATACAGAATCTAGACCCCTTTGATGGAGAAGTACAGTCGGGAGTGGCACCGACTGATGAAGTGGGGGAAGATGACAGGTTTATTGACGCTCTCGATGGAATTGGCCAGCCTCAACCGGTATCCATGGTGGGAGATAATCGTGATCACTGGATAGATGATGAACCAGGCCTCGTCGCCTCATCCATAAAGCCTCCTAATATGATGCCGACCCCAGCCACCGACACAGTCATACCGACAGGCCCTGACCCCACCATCGAGAGCCAGATGGCATTGGCCCGTGAGAAGAAGGAAGCGGAGGCTACCAAAAAGACAGAACGTCCTACGGACAAGAAGCCGGACGAAGGCGGCAGCGGTGGCAGCTCCAAAAATGTCCCGTACAGGCCCGAAGGTGCCTTTCCATCGTTTACACCAAAAGCTCGCATGATTGAAGACTCGCCGAAAGTGCTGCGCGAGCAAAACGATAAGTTTGCAAGGCTCCAGAGAATGCTGGAAAGAAGAGGATCTAACTACACGATGGAGGCAGCCGGGGACAACCAGTTCGGAATGGCGGATACTGGCGTGGAGGTTTGGATAGAGATCTCAACTCCTATTTTGGGTGAGCATCTTTTTGTTTTTATTCAAGGAGTGTCATCAACACCGCCAGCGTAAAGCAGTAAGAGATGAGCAGCTCAGGATCCAGAGTGAGAGAGCTTTCGACCTCAATCATAAGATAAAGAATCAGACAAAATATATCAACGTTGCTCACGAACATGAGGATTTAGCCGTCAAAGAAGCTCAAGCAGCGAGAGAAACATTGGCGGGAGAGCGCAGACAAAACAACAACCAGGCTTTATTGATGGACGAAGATATGGCAAATGCCCTAAGTTACACGCGCAAAGCTATAAGGAGGTCGCGGTCAAGAAAGCAGTCATCACAAATCTCACAAGTGATCGCGTGGCTAATACTGTAGCTCGAAAACTCACAGAGGCGCAGAGCAAACGTCTAGAGAGAATTGGCATTGACTACGAGGATGGCATGCAGGAGCAGGCGGTGAGGCAAGCGGAGCTGATTACCACGCACCATAGTTTACAAGAAGACATGGCCATGACAAAGGAGGAACTAATAGGGGCTCACAAAATTGTGGCAGATGCAGAGAGGGAGGTTATTTTTGCCAACGAGCGCCTGGAAGCTCAACGCCAAGCAAGTCCGTTTCAGCAAGAATTTCCCCCGCTACCAAGCGGCGCTGCATTTAGAGCAAAGGCGATGGAGATAGAGAACAGAGTCAGAAGGATAGAAGAGGAAAATGATGTACTGAAAGTCAGGGTTTCCGAGGATACTGATCTGAGAACAAGCATGGTTGAGTCACTCACAGATTACCGTGCTTTTATTAGCTCAGCAGGGAAAAACGTATCGCGCGATTTGCTGCTGAGGATCCAGGCACACATCCTGCAAGCACTAGATCATGATTCTATCTCAAGATCAAATTCTCCAATCCCCAAGCCACACAAGACTACTAACCAGGCGGCTGAAGGTCAGCGTTTATTTGATGAAGAGATCTGGGAAGATCGCAGCCCGTATTCTACCACTAGAGCTCATCCAGAAGACCGCGTCTTTTCTTCAGCCCCAGCAACTCAGATCAACGATTGGACTTAAGTCAATTGCAAATCTAGAGGTCAGGGATTATCCCGAGGAGATGCAGCCCGTGGCCTCCAGCAGGAAGCAAATGTGGGTTCGCGCTACGAGGCTCTAACCAGCGCACAAAACTTACGGCTGCCCGAGGGAAGCGGGCGGCCAACCAGCGTCCAGCCAGGCACCAGCGAGCGGGACTTCACACGACCAGCCAACAACACATGTAAGACTGCCAGCGGTCGCAGACGTCGTGGTGTCATCCTACTCCCTTCGCCAACCGGATGTACCCAGCTTGCTGAATTGGGCAGCCACCTCGCAGTCTTCTGTCGCTGCCCCAGACCAGGAAATTCCCAGAATGACCAAAGCCGCGGCAGCTGCCAAAGATTCTCTTGTCAGCTCTAGCGAGCCATCAGTCCCCAGAGCTCAGCAGGGTTTTCTCAGGCCCGACGGAACCTGGAGTGTTACAGTCCCGGATTTATCCACCCACCACGGACAAAGTCGTATCTAAACCAGCCTCTTCCAACCTCTTCCAACAAGCAACCGGGCAAGCCGACGCCGCCGGAATTCAAGCCAATGTGGCGTCCCAGACAAGTATGCCCGTACAAGAAGCTCATAAATTTAGAGATGTTAGATACTCTATCTCCAACGCAGTTAGATCTTTACAAATCGCGGGCCACGGTGACAAGAATTTCCTCAGCTGTCGTGGAGCTTTCAATAGAGTTTCGGCACTGTGAAAAGTCACAGAAGATCAGAGAAAGTTATGCATGCCCTAGTGTTTTACAGGAGACGCTTCAAGGAATTTTGAAGTAATCGCTAATGCCTTCTCCTAAGCTTCTAGTGATGTATATATGGTGGGAAAAATGCAGCAAAAAGTTTCAAATGAAGCCCAAGCCCAGTCGGCACGTCAAGAATTTATGAATCTCAGGAAGCTGCCTCACGAAACAATGAGAGAGCATGCTGACCGTGGATGGCGAATAGCCATCTTCTTACCTGAACAACCTACCGAAGTTCAAGTTAAGCCGCAGATCATCATGGGACTGCCAGCTACTAAAAACAGCGGCTCTCTTGGAACAGTCTTTGCCTTTTGATAATATGATCTCAACGATTGAGCAAATTATTTTGAACGAACAAGCTCAACCTCAGCTCAGGACACCTCGGTCTAGAGAACCTTTGCAGATTATAGACAAGAATACAGCAGAGGAATTAGCGGTATTTCATGAAAAACAACGACGGATCTATGATGACACCACATAACATAAGGTATGGACTAAGCAGGGAGTAGGTACTCTAGAGAGCCCAATGGGACCCAGGGATTATATACTACCATTTGGTTTCTCTGCCGCAAAGCCGTGCTTCCGCTGCAAATTTATTGGTCACCTAGAGAGCTTTCGAGGGATAGTTAGTGAAAGAGGCCGCCAGCAAGAAGGCAGCGCCCCTCCCCCAAGCCGTGAGCATACATCTGACCGCCCACGCCCAAAACACTTTTTGGCCCACCCCGACAAAATAAGGATCCTTATGGCTCGAGACATCAGACTTAGAAGTTAAAAGGGAGCCTATCTCAGCTGCCAAAAAAACAACCGCTTCATACATCCATCCGGCAAAACGCAGCAGGCGAATTACTAAGTACAGAAACCATATACCAGAAAAAAACTAAGCAAAACGTTTCCCAGGACGTTCGACGCCTCACCAAGACGCCGACAAAATTATCATCCGCTCCTGCTTAAAAGGTTAAAATAACTACACTCGAGCTTTTACATTCAGATGCATCTGTCTTTGAATTGTTAGACTCTTAACTACATGTAGTTAAGAGTCTAACAATTCAAAGACGCCTTTTGCCTAAACCTCAAGATCAGGAGATATCTTCCTACATCAACGAGCCTTGTCTAAATACACTCGACCACCATTTCGATTTATGTCAGGACGAAGGTAGTAGCCTCTTAGACCAAAAACTATCAAGATGGTGCGAGCACTTAGAAAAGAATAAAAACGGTGCAAACCATGAAGAGTACGGAGACTTTGACGAGGAAGCAGACTCTGCCGCACCTACCGAGCACCTAAGATATGCTTGGGAATGTTTTTTCGGTAACACTAAGAAGCTAGCTATTATAGACGCCGGGGCGTTGTCGCCCTGGATGTCTCATAGGCTTTATGTCAAATATTGTCAAGGTAGTCTAAAACCTTGCACTGGCGCTAGCGGTGCGGATGGCCTCTCACTTGACGTAATCAGTGAAGTTTTAACAAGATTAGTTCTGTGGGGCCGCTCTTTTCTCACGCGAGTGAAGTTCTTACGGAATTTACCTTCAGGGGTTATTATGGGCAGAAAATTCTTGATAGAAGTCATGTTAAATTTAAATCCATCAACGGGCCTCGGCAGTTTCAGCAGGCGCATTGACGGAAAAATCAAGCAATTTTCAGGAAATATCTTGACCCCTGCTGAAGATGTTCTGTAAATCATGCATGGTTTGCAGAAAATCTTCAGCAGGGGTCAATATCCGTGGATAGTAACGGTAGCCGTTACGAAACGTCAGATCACCAGTCCGATCTTGAACCCACCATAACTGAGATGAAAAGTATGACCTTCCCAGGGATCCAAAGCCCAGACGTGCGATAAGATATAGAGGCCCTTCTTCTTGAATATTCCGGGCTTTTTCGAGGCGTGGAGCTGATCGCAGATGAAGAGCTCTTAAACTAGTTTAAGATCAACCTCAAGCCAGATACAGATATACTGAGGCTAAATCAGAAAAAACGGCGTAAATCCCCCAAAGAAGAAGAGATGGAGCAAGAGCAATTCAAAAAACACCTGAAGGCAGGCATAATAGAGGAAAGTGAGTCTCCAAAAGTTGTTAACAGTGTATTTGTTAACAAGAAAACTAGACGCTCAAGGTCGTCCAAAAAAAGAACAGCCAGCGGCTTTGGACCAATTAATGTAGCCGCCATAAGAGACTCATACCCTCTTCAGGATATGAATAAGATAGTAGAGTGGCTCACGAAAAGAAAGGTATTTTCTTCTATAGACATGAGATATGCATATCCATGGGTACTGAGGTGTAGCACTACGACCATCAGACGGATACCTAACGGCGGTTAAAACATCAATGGGACAGATTCAGTGTACAAGAATGGCGATGGGATTCAGAAATGCAGGCCCTTTTGACCAGAAATTGTCGAAAACACTCTTAGAAAATTATTATGGCTAAACGCAGTGGCATACCAAGACGACGTATC
This sequence comes from Devaleraea mollis, assembly GCA_032361265.1. Taxonomy (NCBI): domain Eukaryota; phylum Rhodophyta; class Florideophyceae; order Palmariales; family Palmariaceae; genus Devaleraea; species Devaleraea mollis. The sequence continues at coordinate 11,044 of JAULCF010793458.1, read as the reverse complement.
AGTAACCACAGCGGGAGAGAAAGAACATGTCGAGACTTTAAGAAAAATATTTGAACTTCTTTGGAAGAAAAACTTGAGAATGAAGCTGAGCAAGTGCAGCTTTGGAGTAACAAAGATGGAAGGATTGGGATTTGAAATTGGCTTTAACCACATCCTACCGAAAACTTCCCACAGGCAAGCAATGGAAAATTATAGAGCACCAACCAACGGCAGCGAATTATTATCTTCTTTGGGAATAGTACAATTTTTCGCACGCCACATCCACTGCGCCGCTGATCGCATGGATCCCCTATATGACGTGCTAAAAGGTACTTTCTGGAACAAGAAGAAACCCAAAGGACAAAAAATCCACATCTTCGGCTGAAAAGATAATTGGGGAAAAATTCAGGAGGTCGTTTTTACAGATCTCAGAGCAGAACTAGCTATCCCCACATTTTTAGTGGCCTGCGAGTATGGAAAACGAAAAAGGCTGATTACAGACGCAACAGGCGTAGTATACGGCGCAGTTTTACTCCAAGAACAAACTTTGTCTTGACTTGAAGACCCAATGACTTTAGGCCGGTGATGTTTTTATCTCGCAAACTTAAGGGCCCAGAGACTAAATATACTGCTACAGAAAATAAAGCTGGAGCTATAATATTCGCATTACGCCAACTTTGAGATTACCTTGATGGAGAAAAGTTCGAGATATTTACTGATCACATGGCATTGAAATGACTTTTAGACATGCAGCACGCACGCCCAGAACTAGCTCGATGGTTACTAGAGTTACAAGATTTTGACTTTTCGGTCAATTATGCTCCAGGAAATAGATATATGCTCACCGTCCCCGATGCACTTAGCAGATATAGCTTCGACCCCAGCACAATCATTTGCAATAGATTCCTAGAGGTCGTAGGCGAGATAAAGGAGGGTGAGTGGGGGTGGATTACATGATCAAAGCTCAGACTGGAGAGTGGGGAGACCTAGAGAAAGAGGCAGCCTCGGAAAAACTCGTCAACGAGGAGGAAATATTAGTTCTAGTAACAAAATCAGGGTCAAGAATAGTAATAAATAAGAAGCTGAGGCAAGAAGCACTGAGGAGAGTCCACGAAGACGCCGATGTTGGACATTTTGGACTTACAAGATCTGCAGTAAGATTGATCTCAAATTCTTTTGGCAAGGCTGGCGAGAAGATCTAAAACAATTCATCAAAACGTTTACGATGCGAGATGGTAAGACTAGGGAGATCCAAGCCACCAGATCAGGCTCTACTAAAAGTCTACCAAGTGAGCCGCCGCTTTGAGATGGACGCGATGGATATAATGGAGATCAGCCCAGAATCTGACGGCTTAAAAAATTGCTAGTCATTGGAGATTGTCTCACAAGATTCATGATCAGTGTTCCGACCAAGAACTAAGAGGCAAAAACAAAAACATAAGCAAGGGCTATATTCGAGAAGTGAATCTCTAGCTTCGAACCACCAGAAAAATTGCTTAGTAATAGGGGTACACAAATGGTGTGGGGGGGGTGATAACTAATTTATGCAGGCTCATTGGCACAAAGAAGGTCAGCAAGACGAGTCACCACCACGGACAGATGGACAAGTAGAGAGGTACAATAAAACCTTAGCGGATATGGCACAGAAGGGATTAATTGGTGAAGAGCAGTGGAGCGACCTAGTGCCTTTGGTCACGTTTCAGTACAACACATCGCAGCATAAAGCTATTTTCAAAACACTACTCTCAAAACCCCGTACGAGGCCATGTTCGGAGCACAGCCAGTCGAGATAGATCACCGCATGTTTATGACCTACCACACAGATGAGATAGCAGGATCTAAGCCGCTCGCAGATCGCCTGAGAGAAATGCACTCCGAGTTATTTTCTATAAGCAAAAAAGCAAAAGAAAAAAATGCAAAACACTATAACAAGGCAGTGGCATCGCAAAGCTATGAGGTGGGATAAAAGGTCTACGTTTTTAATATAATGGGACTAACGTGCCAAGGTCGGAAGCTACGGCCACCATGGTTCGGACCTTACAATATCATCCAAAAACTATCAGACCTAGGCTATATCATCACAGGTATGGTAAATGGGGCAGTGGCCAGAACCCATATGAATAGAAGGCGCTCCAGTAATATGCAGGCCGAAAGAGAAGACCCGATGGAGGGAATGTTCCCAGATTCCTTCAGGATCTTAAGAGGTTTAATAGATTCAAAAGGCAGCGGGTCAGAAAGAGAATTTAAGCTAAAGTCGGTAGGGAGAAACGGTTACGTATGGCTCCCGGAAGCAGAGGTCCAGGAGGTGGTTATAGCCGCTTATGATTTAATAAATTCGGGCCGCCAAGCGCGATCGCAGAACTGATCAAGAGCCACTTGAGAGATCCAGTCACAAGGCTTATGATAAGCAAAAACATGGTTTAGATAAAACGGGTGCGACTGTTAGCCGTTTTATCACACATACTGTACTTTTCTAGCCGTTTCATCACACATAATGCACTTTTATCAATTATAAATACTCAATTCACTGTACACCGGGCCATGAGCGCCCATGGAAGGCCCGACGAAATCGCGATATTATGTCATATGTTCCCCATATCTCATACGTCGCCAACAAATGCAAAGAGCGGCAGTTTTCCTTCTCTTATTCGTATAGTACCAGTAAATTTACTGCGTTGTTACATGTACACGTGCGATAGAATTTGATGACAGTCTCACTTCACTGTAAATAAGAACAGTCAAACAGACAGTGCACTAACCACACATTACGGGCAGAAGGCGTACCGGGATCGAGACCTGCTGAGTGCAGATAAGACAAGAACTACCTTCATTCGGTAGCACTCCAAGTGGCGGAAGCTATATAGTGTCACAATCAATAAAACCGGGTAAAAACGTGCAGCAACCTAGGGTCACAAAAAATAAGCGTACTGTACACGTGGACGCCGTGGCTGCTAAACATATGGCAACCTAGGCTCACAAAATTAAGCGCAGACATGGCCGTCACGGCAGCTAAACACACGGAAACCTAGGGCCACAAAAAAGAATCGTAGACATGGCCGCCGCGGCAGCTAAACATATGGAAACCTAGAGTCACCAAAAAAAGCGCAGACATAGCCGCCCCGGCTGCTAAACACACAGCAACCTAGGGTCACAAAAAGATCGTCGACATGGCCGCCGCCGCTGCTAAACACACGGCAACCTAGGGCCACAAAAATATCGTACGCTCGCCGCTAAACATATGGCAACCTAGGCTCACAAAAATAAGCGCAGACATGGCCGCCGCGGCTGCTAAAAATTTGGCAACCTAGGGTCACAAAACATAATCATAGCCATGTCCGCCGCGGCTGCTTAACACACGGAAACCTAGGGTCACAAAAAATAATCGTAAACATGGCCGCCGCGGGGGCTTAGCGTATGGAAACTGTTAAATTAGCTTGCTTTTTTTCCGCCGCGGCGACGCATTCGTTTGTTTTAAAAAACGTAGAATAAAAAACGAAAAAGGTGCACAAAAACAATTTATTCAAATACTCAGCGCAGTTGGGCAACGTCATCTACGTCCCTGTGGCCGAGTCGGTGAGTCACGCCTTTGGGTCGTGTAACTTCTGCGCACGCACAACTGTAAACAGGGCTGGGTACATGAATCATGTAGTCGCGTATCCCGAAGATCAGGGCGGGCTACATCTCAAGCTACCTTCGTGGTGTGCCCCCCCTCTTTTCTTTCCTGGGGGGTTTCTTTTTGCCCCCATACAGCCGCACCCGTTTTAGTCGCTTTCAAAAAGATACGGATAATAAGAGCCTTAGAACCACCCGTTACCGTCGTGATTGAAATCTCAAGACATATAGTACCAAATACCCGAAGAACACTAAATCGCTTCTGTGTATCCCTGGAGGAAATCATACTGTGTTAAGTGTCTGGAGAGCCCTAATTTTCTACGTACACTTGGAGAGAGAAAAAAGAGGACAAGTAACGTGGCATATGTCAAGAAGCTGTACAAATATTTATTTGCCTGAGAGCCACACGTTTGGTTTCTGGGTACACTCGGAAAAATGTCCAGAAATCAAGGAAAATAGGAGAGGCGCTCTGCAATAAGCAACGGTACAGATATTCCGTTTTCCCAAGAGCCGTCGTGAATATACTAAATACTTGTGCGTACACTGAAAACATTCCACTTAGGGTCAACTCGCAGCACTCAAGATTGGTTGCAAGAACTGTTGATCCTCGAGGGTGGCTGATAGCCACGCATTTGCGACTGTACTGAGAAAGAGAGAATGCGACACGTTACAGTCTCAGGAGGACTCGAGCCTAACTTCCTTAATTCAGTATAGAGTGGAGGAGCCAGAGCCCCAGACCAAGCTGGATCAAAAGACGTATCCCAGATTTATGCTTCGATGTTCTGTTTGGTACATATAAGCTTAACTTCATCTACTTCTGCATCCACATGATCGAGGAACTTAGCGTGAAGATGCTCTGCTGGAGGAATAAGGTCAATTCCTATGAAGCGGTTGTGGGGATCACAAGTTACCCTCAATGAGGCGCTCATTCTACCTAAGAGAGATCACCCAAGGAGCAAATATGACGGTTTGCGGTAATAATAGAGGGTGCGGGAATGGAAGCAAAACGGGCTTGGATTGATCCCTCCAAACTAGAGAAGGGAGCCCGTCTTGAAGCCATTCTAGGGTAAGTCGAGTATAATTCTAGGGCAGATAAGGTGCCACAGTTTTTAGTATATATAGCCAAGCTCGCCGGCTTATATGGCCGAGTGAGGCAGCGTAAAAAGAGCTTTCTTTCAACTTGTTATCTTTCAGTTTAATTCATCGCCATGGAGGTTAACCCGGAGTAACTAGTCTGGAGTTTCTGAGGCGAAGGCAGCTGACGGGCTAGATAAGACTAACTTACTCATCTAGCCGGGCGAGTATCAGGGGTGCGATAGGCGTGTTGGGTCCTATCGTCGACCTATTAAGATATCTCCGACATTATATTAATGTTTAGCAGAATATGTCAAAGTTTTGCAGACAAGATCAAGCTCGAGAAAAGGAGAAGAAGCCGGACGCAGCAAGGAAGTAGAGAACAAGGCAGACTCGCTAGTTTGGATATAAAATATCCTAGCGTAGTTTTAGTTGGGGAAAATAGAGCAAAAAATCAAGGAAAATGAGCTGAAAAAGATCCTTACAAGAAACTAGACTAAGATGGTAGAGACAAGAACCCAGGAAGAAAACGAGAGGTTGAGACTACCAAATAAGACTGTGAGTTCGAGAAACGTTTAAAAGTTTCAAGCAAACAATCTTGCATAAGGCGCCGAGCATTGGGAGAGCCCTATGTGTTATAGAAGATAGGAACGACTGACACCTTACTCTCTACAAAAAAGAAGAGGATGAAGCTAGACAGTCTTCCGAAACAGCTCAAAAACGCAGCCATGTCGGCGCGATGCTTGGGATTCGGCGGACAGAAGCCGGACGCCCAGCGTTCAGGCATACCAGAGAGAAATAGCATAAACTAAGACAAGTTAGAAAAGCCTTGAAGTTATACTTAGCTATAGGGACATCTCTGGGAGAACCTAAGATGAGATGAAGTATCTCATATTATTGAGTAGGCCACCATTGCCTACTAGGCAATGGTGGCCTACTAAATAATTTGAGATACTTCATCTCATCTTACCACTTCCCTCCTGAATCGTCTGTACTTGCCTGAGAGGCAAGTACGGACGATTCAGGAGGGCAGTGGTATGAAACTAGGGTGAAACAAGTTGCGGCGAAGCTGTAAAAGTAAGCATTCACAAGCAACCTTTGTTTCCAGAATGCAGACAGGAAGCCGAAGGACCAGCTGGAGGGCGACCGGAACCTCCGAAGGAGCTATAAGCACACCCAAGATTTTAATTCCTCTCCAAAGCGGTAGATGCGCCGAAATTAATTTCTTTTAGTTTAGCAACGAAGAGAAACAAATCAGGTGGCAACGTACAGAGTTTAAATAATTACTTCAAAGCAGGCAGAGCCGAAAACAATACCAGTGGCTATGGAGCCTGAGGAATTACAAGCGGAAGCGAGGTAATAAGGACAGCAGAGGCATAAGGAGAAGCAGTAAAAGAACGATTGGATCTGGACAGAAATATGAAATAGGCAGTAGAGCTATGCTGCCAAATTATATTTTATCTCTACTCTTAGGTCATCCGAGGATAGCTACGCACTCCTCTGATCTCAAGAAATCCGAGCCAGGAATTCCGTCAAGACTATGATTATGTGGAATGCAGAGCAGCAATTTTGATATATAGAGACTTCCTGGCGGACAGCGCAGGACTAAGACGGCATAGAACTACAATAGTGAGAGTAGACTCCATTCTTGAATAAGTTAAGACTCTCAAGGCAAATATTGTAGTTTATGCCGCACCAAGACGAAAAGAATTCGGCCCCAGACGTTGGGTCAACATGGGAGAGTAGGAGAGTCAACAAAATCTACGAGATTATTTTTTCAAGAAACGAAGAGCAGCTCAAGCAACAACAATGGCAGATAGCCGAGGCCCAAAGATAACATTAAAATTGACGCTATTAGTGTACGCACTGTACGCTCCTGAAAAGGTCGCCAAAATAATGTGGAATTGAGACAACTGAAAGTGAAAGTACAGTGCATCCCTCCCTGGTCTGGGGAACGTTACACGCCCCAAAGAGTCCCCCGACCGTTCAGGGATATCACAGATAGAGATCAGACTCGATATTGAATTTTAAAAAAATCTTAAAGGAGGCGGAATGAAGATATCCGAGCATGCTCGGCAGTATGGGGAGAATCTGCAGTGTGTGACGAACATAACACGGCAGATATTTTGAGTGCAAGTGCGTCTTTGCGTACAGTCGTGCCATTGAGTACAGTGAAGTCTTTGCGTAATGTCGTGCCTGTGAGAACAGTTTACTCTTTGAGTACATTCGTGTCTCAGTGCGGTGCGCTCCGTACAGTGCAAGCCCACTCTGTGGAAACCAATTCATGCCCTCATGTTCGTTCAAACCTTCGGCTCTAAAGGCGTGGACAACTCCGAGGCCACGCTTGGAGCCCGAGGTCGTATGAGTCATGAGGATGATAAGGCCGAGACTTAGCTGAAATCTACAACGAAATGGATTAAATTGCGCCATTGCGAGGGCGCAATTTCCTTTCAGTACGCAGATGCACAATCCCATACGATTAGGCGACGTCGCCTCGTAGATCGCAGGGTGGTGGCATTAGGACTCTCAGAAATTTCTCAGAGCGATGAGATAGAGACCTCCATGTCTGCAAGATCATAACAAGAGATACTTAGGACCGCTGTCATCCAGTCAACTCGCAAAGGAAAACTTATGTTTAAGGCAAGAAGGCCAGAAGAAGGAGGACTGATTTATGGTTAACACCTAGTGCAGAAATTTATTAGCCAGAAGTATAGGACCTGATGAAATTGATCATCGGAGGCAGGGGGTTATGGCTATTATAGCGCAGCCATGTTTTACAAAGGCCGCAGGAGTCCCAAGGGAAAATTGCGAAAAAGATCGCAGCCTGGCGAGTTGATCCAGAGGCAGTGCAGATTGAGCAATAATCGTAGCAGATGTCCGAGTGTCCGAGCGGAACGTTAAATTTTATGCAATTACTGTACGCTGTGTGACACATGAAACGGCCGCCAAAAATAAGTGAAATTAAGACCCCAGGCAGGACAAGTACAGCGCAGCCCTCCCTGATCCGTGACACGTGTCACACCACAAGGAGTCCCAAACCATTCAAGAAGATCGTATCTGGAGATCCGGAATACCGATGAATTTAAGAATAAATTCGCGAGAGACGGAAGAATATAGCCGAACAGTATGAGCAGAGGCTGCACTGTACGGCAAACACAACGCTGTAGATATTTTGAGTACAATCGCGTCTTTGCGTACAGTCACGCCTCATTGTGAAACGCTCCGTACAGTTCAAAATCACCCCCGCAGAAGCCAATATGTGTTCAGGTTTAATTTAAACCTTCGTCTGTAGATGCGAGGACCACGCCAGACTAAGATAGCCCAATTTCGTGACCAAGTTGTGAAAGTTATGACGAGGCGAAGCCTGAGACCGAACTGGCATCCCCAAAAGAAATGAAGGAAATTACGCTGTAGAGTGCTCGCAATTTCCTCTCAGTATGCAGTACCAGAACTCCATACGAGTGGGCGACTTCACCTCGTAGAATGCATATAAATGGCTGTAGAAATATCAGGGCCCTCGCGGAACGCTAAGTAGAGGTATCCAGGCGAGCAACATCATAACAAGGGCGAAGTTGGATCGCTCCCTGCCATCCATCGATGTCTTACAGTGTTTCGACACTCTCCAAATCAAGTAGTATCTATGACTTTCTTGCCGTAAGACAAGGCGCAAGTCCTTATAGATCAGATCTACCTAAACCAGCAAGGTAGACTCCAAAGTCTACCGTTTTTGCGGCCGGGTAAGTCCCAGACGGGATGGAACCTGAAGGCGTACATGCAGCCCATCAAAGAACTTAGAAGGCTAATACAAAGCCCACCTGCCCTTACGTCTGCAAAACGTCAAGTCCGAGCCAGACCTAGCAATATGTATTGCCCTCCAGACACAGCAGAAGCACAAACACAACGCTCAGACTCAAACTGCTGATTCAGAGTCACGTTAGTTCTCAGAGTCATCGCTGATAGGCACTAACTAATCCGCACACAGCCATCCACACCCACAAACAAACCTCACGCTCTTCCATCTTTACATTATAAAACTACCAGTCCCTACTCGCCGGTCCTCCTCCCGCGCCAACCAACCCAGAATCCCCAGGCCGTCGCGCACTTGGGGAGGAAGATGACGCCGACGGCGGGGTCGCCCCAGGCCGTTGCGTGCTTGGAGAGGAATACGGCGCCCACTCCCACAAGAGTACGAAAGCTGCACTTTGATCCGGGACTGCAAGAATGCTAGCTAGCTAGCACTCTCCTCCTTGAATGTCACAACAATTTTACAATAAGTTCAGCCAAGGCAGTAACAGTCGTGCTCTATCGCCAGTGTTGCAAACGACCGCTCTCTCTATGAGATATAGCTCTAGCGGTAGAAGATAGGCTTGCCCGTTTCATTATACGAGGACGCTCCACCCTAACGAGATTGAAGGAACCAGATCTCACACTGGGAAAAATAACTTTGATCATCATCGCAGTAAGGTTAGCCTTCAAGGCTCAGCCTGAGTTAGAAACCTACAAGAACCACAGCAGTTCCAAAAGGCTACAATGAAGGACGGACACAGCAGTTTTCTATGCAACATTTGAAACAAGGAGAAGATCTTTTCGAAATTCACAATAACGCTGGTCCGTCCGTACAATGTTTTTCCTGAAACGGCAGATCTGGACCCTGCTCTAATCCGATCAACGCAATGGAGATCCCCGAGATCCAGAGCGCCGATGAGAGATCAGATATAAGAGCCCTCCTTACTTAATTCTGCGAAAAACGTTGGGGGTCGACTTGATCGTGGACGGATAGCTAAGCATGCGAGCTCTTGGAGAAGTAATTTGTCACAACGCGTCCGGAATGGAATATGGCGCAATTATACTTCAAAAGCAAGAGCCAGACGAAATTTGCTAAATGAGGTTCCTCTCACGCAGGCTCAAGGGACTTCAGTATGTTCTTTATCGAGAATCACGTGCCAGGCTACAGCTCAATACTAAGAAAAATGCAGTTTTGTTTCAAGCACTGTACTATGTACACGCTGCTGAAAAGTGACGAGAGAACTTTAAAAAGCAGATTGGGGGTCGACGCCATGAAATGAGCTCAAAACATGGGAGCACTTCGAGGCGTTTTTTTAACTTTTGGAGATATGAAGATTAGTCAAGCCAGTCGCCAGTTCGAATTCGTGGCTATGGATGTTATGAGAATTAAGCCTGACATCCAAAGGTGTGACAGGCTCGCAACTCGATCGCAAGACACTCATCAAGCTGGTCTATGTACTCTTCTCGTGTACTTCGAAGTGGGGGTTATGTCGCAGATTTTCTATTTGCTTCTGCGTACACTCGAAAGAGTTCCACTAGAGTTCCACTAGAGAGTCCCCATGACAGTGTGCCGACCGATCAGTACAGTACCTGAGCTGTCAGCCCCAGATCCGAGTGAGATTATTTCTTCTGGTGTATAATATACATATTATGCACATGCGCATGTCAGAAATTTGGGCTATCTCGAGACTTTCTGAAACGCTTCTTGTGTACAGAACGGTTTGCAGACACGATGTTCAATTCTTCGATCAAGCTCGCTTAGAAAATCGAGGATTAGATCAAGAGCTCCGGTCATATAAGTTTGTAGCTGCTCGGGAGTGAATTTTCTTGAGCAGCAAGGACAGACGTAGTTAGAATAAGAAAAATCAACCATTTTCGGAGGTTCTGACGCCCTGTCTCTTCCTCGATTAAGAAGCAGATTATTGATTGCGCACTCGCGTTTTAGAGAAAAAAATCTCTACGCAAGACAAACTTTCCCCTGAATGTTCCGCAAGATATCATTTAGCTAAATCAAGGAGTATGAACAGCCGCGGGAAGCCTGGAAAGGCGCTACATGATTGTTTACAGGAGTGACGTATTTTGACCCAGGTCAGTACGATTGAACCTAAGGGAGATCTGCTCGCGCCATGGAGGAAGGCAAGCGCTCGAGGCCGTGAATTTCTGCCAGCTTGTAGAGCAAGGCTCAATATGTCCAGTGAAAATATATTCATCAACTGCGGAGATCTATGAGATCCGCTAGAGATTTGTGCGCTGAAAAAGCTCCATTTGACCCTGTTTCATAGAAGTACAATCCTCCAAGTAAGTTAAGGAGGGATCTGAGTTGCGCAAAAGAGACGAAGTGTTTTTTAAGCAAGGGTATTGGAGGATCTAGTTCCAACTTGCGACGGAACTGGAGGTGAAAAGAAATCCTGCTGAGAAGTTTTTCACTGAAAAAGCCGACTTTGAACCGGGAATAGACTTCTATATCTAGATTGGATCATGCCCTTATCTATGAAAGCTGGCTGTTAGAGTAGACAAAAGTTGGAAAATGGGCAGCCCATATGTCTAAAACATATATGCCAGTAGCCTGAAGGGATCCAAGAACTTTAAGTGC
>JAULCF010792347.1:0-20055 GCA_032361265.1 Devaleraea mollis | reverse complement strand
CATGGAGAAGTTCGGCGTTGTCCATCGATGCCGTTCGAACACTTCTGCATCGGGGCGAGCTCCATGCTGTTCGTAGAGCATGTAGGAGCCGGACATCAGGACGGCCCGGGCGGCGATGTCCTCGTCATCGGTGACGAGCAGACCTCCTTCGCCCGAGTTCACATGCTTGAACGTTTGCGTGCTGAAGCACGCTGCGGCGCCGAAACTCCCGGTCGCCCGGCCATCCCACGACGCGCCCATGGTGTGAGCGCAATCCTCGATCACGGTGAGGTCGAGCTCGGCACACACCGCAAAGACGTCGTCGAGGTTCGGAATGTGCCCTCGCATGTAGGACAAGAGCAACCAGCGTGAGCCGGTTGCCGCCTGTTGCCGACGCAGGTCATCGAGATCGATGTGGTACTCGTTCGTGATGTCGACAAAGACCGGATCGGCCCCAGCATGAGCGATCGCTCCGGGCACCGGGGCCAGTGTGAACGCGTTCATCATGACCTTGTCGTTGCGCTCGACGCCCGCAGCCATCAACGCTGCGGCAAGCGACGCTCCGCAACTGTTGAATGCCACGCAGTACGTGCGGCCAACGAGGGTGGCGAACTCAGCTTCGAGTCGGGCAGCATCGGCCTGGTCAGCTCCGGACTCGCCGTACCGGAACAGTTTGCCGGACTGCAGCAGTTCCTCGACGCGCTTGACTGCGGCCTCGGGCAGCGGCTCCTGTGCGGTGAAGTCGAGATCGATCGTGGGGGTCGACGGGGCGATGACAGCGGGAACTGCCTCGGCTCGAAGATCAGCCGACCGGGCGTGGCCTTCCATCCCTTCGTATCGGGAGATCCGCGCCGACAGCTCGCCCTGGCGCTGCGCCGCCTCGGGTGTGAGCTCTTGGTAGGTCAACTGCTTCAGGAACTTCAGCACGTTGAGTCCACCGGTGTAGCGAGCGGCGCGTCGGGTGGGGAGGATGTGATTCGGTCCGGCGCTCTTGTCGCCGAACGTCACGGTCGCTTCGTTCCCGAGGAAGAGCGATCCGTAGTTGGTGAGTCGTTCATGCCACCACGGCAAGTCGGCGGCCATCACCTGGAGATGCTCGGCGGCGTAGGTGTCGCAGACGGCCGCTGCGTCTTCCCGGGTGTCGGCCAGGATGATCTCGCCGTGTTCTGCCCATGCAGTGAGCGCAGAGGTTCTCGCTGGCTCCGGCAGTTCATTGGCAAGGTCGGGGACACGCTTGGCCACCTCATCGGCGAGCGCAGCCGACGTGGTCACCAGCCAGACGGGGGAGTCAGGGCCGTGTTCGGCTTGGCCGACCAAATCGGTGGAGACACGATGGGGGTCGGCGGTTTCGTCGGCCGCGATCATTGACTCGGTGGGCCCGGCAACGACGTCGATGCCGACCTCGCCGAAGAGCTGTCGCTTGGCTTCGGCCACGAATGAGTTGCCGGGACCGACCACGATGTCGGCCGGTTGGTCGGTGAACAGGCCGAAGGCGAGTGCGGCAATGGCTTGCACGCCGCCGAGCCCGAGGATCACATCTGCTCCGGCGATGTCGGCCGCGGCCAAGATGGCCGGGTGGACACCACCCCGATCGGCTCGAGCGGGCGAAGCGACCACGACCGTTTTGACCCCGGCGACCTTGGAGGTCGTCACGCTCATCAGGGCCGATGCAATGTGGGCGAACCGTCCGGCAGGTACGTAACAGCCGGACACGTTGACCGGAACGAGCCGATGGCCTGCTCGAAGACCAGGGCTGACCTCGATCTCGAACGGACGGAGTGATGCTCGCTGAGCGGTGGCAAACGCATGGATGTGGCGGTGGGCCTCGGTGATGTCGTCCACGAGCGTGGGAGCCAGCATCGAGCGAGCCGCTCGAATCGTTGCTGGATCGATCACGATCGGTCCATCCCAGTCGTCGAACGTGCGAGCCAGTTCTACGGCCTCGGTCTCGCGACGCTCGCGCAAGCCGGCGAGCATGCTCTGGACTCTTTCAGAAACGACGGGGTCAGCGGCCGCCGAGTCGGTCGAGCTCTTCTTGATGTACGTGTGGCCCATGGTTGGTCAGCTCTCGCTGTCTGCTGCGCTCACACAGTTTCCGCGTTGGCACGCGGGCGGATGTGTTCGGGGTCGAACATCGGCTCGGCGCGAACCGTTGCCTTGCAGCGGTCGCCGATCACGGTGACTTCGAGCTCGTTGCCGAGTTCGGCGTGGGCGGGTTCGACGTACCCCATGGCGATGTTCATCTTCGTGTGATGTCCGTAGGCGCCGCTGGTGACGACACCGACGAGCTCCTCACCGACCCAGATCGGGTCGCCGGTGTGGGCCGACGCGATCGAGTTGTCGATTTCCATCGAGACGAGGACCCGGCGATGCCCGGCGTCGCGTTGCGCAGCGATGGCGTCGCGTCCCCGGAAGTCTTTTTCCATGTTGACGAACCGGTCGAGGCGGGCCTCGAGCACAGTGAACTCGGTGTGGAGTTCGTGCTTCCAGGCTCGGTAGTTCTTCTCCATGCGCATGGACTCGGTGGCCAACAGACCGAAGTCGATCATGCCGACGCTGGCACCGGCAGTGTGCAGCGCTTGGTAGATGTCGACCGAGGCATCCATGGCGTGGTGGAGTTCCCACCCCAGATCGCCGGTGAAACCGAGCCGAAGGGCGACGACTTCGTGACCTGCGACCTCGATGGTGCGAGTCGACAGCCACGGGAAGGACGTGTTGTCGAGCGGGAAGTCCGTGCACTGAGCCAGGACGGTGCGGGAGTTCGGACCGGCGATCATGAGTGCGTTGTGGTCATGGGTCAGGTTGGTGATCGTCACGCCCTCGGGCGGATTGGCATCGGTCAACACGTCGAGGTCGTGCCACTCGGCCGCCGCGGCGCTGAGGAGCCAGAAGCTGTCCTCGGACAACCTGGTCATCGTGAACTCGGACAGGAAGCGACCCTTGGCGTCGCTGACGTAGGCGAGTGACGTGCGGCCAACGGCGGGGATGCGTCCGGCGGTGAGACCGTCGAACCACTCGACGGAGCCAGCGCCCTCGATGAGGAACCGAGTGAAACCGCTGATCTCGGCGAGGCCGACGTTCGAGCGAACGGTCTCGACCTCATGTCCGACCTGGTCGTGATGAGTCGAGAATCGGAACGATGGGAAGTGCACGAAGTCGTTCTCGGCTGGATGGAAGTACAGCGAACGTTCCCAGCCGTTGATGGCTCCGAACTCTGCGCCCTTGGCCGCCAAGACCTCGGTGAGGGGAGTGACCTTTGCATTGCGGCCGGCGGGTCGGTGCTCATCGGGGTGATCGAACACGAACTCTCGCTGGTACTCCTCGATCGCCTTCTTCGAGGCGTAGGACTCGCCCGCATATTGCGTGAAGCGACGAGGGTCGAGCACCCAGGTGTCCCACTCGGACTCGCCGTCGACGATGATCTCGGCCAGCACCTTGCCCAAACCGCCACCCTCGCCCACGCCGGCGCGCAGCCCCAGCATGCAATAGGCATTGCGACGTCCGGGCAAGCGGCCGACCAGGGGAACGCCATCGCCAGAGTAGGTGATGGGCCCGTTCACGATCGAGGAGATGCCGGCGGTTTGCAGGACGGGCAGGCGATCGAACACCCGCATCATGTTGTCCTCGAGACGATCGAGATCTGGCGGTTCGAGCTTGTTGGCGAAGTCGACGGGGATGTTCTCGCGTCCCCAGGTCTTGCAGCCTTGTTCGTAGATGCCGACCAACAGTCCGTTGTGTTCTTGTCGGCTGTAGAAGTCGTCGCCCGGGTCTCGGATGAGCGGCACTCGGCGGCCGAGCGCTTCCAACTCGGGCAGCTCTTCAGTCAAGAAGAACTGGTGCTCCATCGATGACACGGCATGTTCGAGACCGTAGAAGTTGCCGACTTGGTGGACCCGGTAGCCGCCAGCGTTGACGATGCTCTCGCACTCGATGTCGCCGCGGTTGGTGTGCACGATCCAGCCATCGGCGGTCTGGGTGAGGCCCTCGCAGTCGGTGAAGCGGTGAGCGGTTCCACCGTTCCGACGTCCAGCATGCACCAACCCAACCGTGAGGCCGGTCGGGTCGATGTCGCCATCGATCGGGTCCCACAACCCGCAGGTGAGCCCAGTGACGTCGAGGAGAGGGTGGGCTTCGGCCATTTCGCTCGGCGAGATGACCTGAAAATCGACACCCATGCCCTTGGCCATGCCGACGAAGTGTTCGTAGCCGTCGCGGTCCTGCTGGTCGTAGCCGAGGCGGATGCCACCGTCGTCGCGTCGATAGGTGATCGGACGATCGGGGTTGGCGGCCAGCTCGGTGTAGAGCTCGCACGAGTACTTCTTGAGCCCCACCATGGTCTGGACCGTGCCGAATTGGGTGACTTGGCCAGCGCTGTGCCACGTCGTGCCGGAGGCCCACTCGTCACGCTCGATCAACACGACGTCACTCCAACCGTGGGTGGTCAAGTGGTAGAACGTGCTTGCGCCTCCGACGCCGCCGCCGATCACGACAACACGAGCTCGGGTGGGGAGGTTCTCTTGCGCTGGAGCGGCCATGGTCCCAGCCTCCTCTGATGTGACGTCAGCCACAACGCCCAAATCGGTACGCCTCACATAACACAAGGTTATGAGTCGAGCTAGTGTCGCCGAGTGCGCCCGCTGATCCGACGTGTCCCACAACTCCATCGCTTGGCCGTGTTCGATGCCGTTGTGTCGGCCGGAGACTTCACCGGTGCAGCTCGAGACCTGGGCATCACGCAGCCCGCGGTGTCGCGACACATGGCTGCGCTGTCCCGTGAACTCGGGGTCGACCTGTTCGAGCGGTCGGGTCGCTCGTTCGTGCTTTCCAAGCGAGGCCGGCGCCTGGCAGAGGCGGTCGGCTCTGCCTTCGCTGGTCTCGAGCGTGTGTTGGCCGAAATGGATGATCACCCCGAGGTGTTCGTGCTCGCGGTGCAGCCGGCCATGGCGACCTCGTGGGTCGTTCCGATGCTCGATCAACTCGAGGCGGCGGCTGGAGCCGAACTGCGTTTGCGTATCTTCGAGCGTGGCGCAGAACTCGACGTCGGCGACTGGGACATGGCAATCATCCCCGGCACCGGTGCGTGGCCAGAGTGGGAGTCGACGATGCTGTTCCGGGAAGCTGTGCGACCCTTTGCTTCACCAGGGCTTGCTGCTGAGTTGGGTTTCAGCGAGCACACCACGCCGGAAGAACTCTTGGCTGGCAACTTGCTGCACATCGATGACGTTGGGCGACCGAACATGACCTGGCAGCAGTGGTTCGTCGAGGCGGGTGAACCAACGACGCCTCCAAAGCCTCGGCTTGTCTACAACGCCTACCCGACGATCATCCAGGAGGCCTTGGCCAGCAACGGTATTGCGTTGGGTTGGCAGCATCTGCTCAGCGACTTGGTGGAGCGCGGGCTGTTGGTTCCCGTCGGTCCCGTCGTGCAGCGGCGGCACGGTGGCCACCATGTGTGTTGGCGCATTGGACGAGCTGACGATCGGCACCGCGCGATTCTGGAGCGTTTGCAGACCGAGATTCTGGGATCGGCCCCGTTCTTCCGGCAGGACTGACACGAGGACAGTCGTCGGTGACTGTCTCGACCGTCGCGACCCTCATGTCGTGTGCTGAACGTTCTCAGTCGCTGACGTCTCGTTCGCTGGCGAGTTCGGCCCGGATCTCGTCGGTGTGCTCTCCGAGCTTGGGTGCCCGTCGATAGATCCCGGTCGGCGTGTCGAGATACCGAATCGGGGTGTTGGGTGTCACCACCGGCCGGTCTGAGCCGGGGTGTTCGACGGCCACGAGCATGCCGCGAGCCTGCACGTGCGGGTCGGCGACGAGGTCGGCGGCGGTGTTGACCGGGCCGCACGGGACTCGTCCGGCCAACGCTTCGACCACCTCGTTTCGCGTGCGAGGGCTGGTCCAAGCGGTGATCGCCTCACGGACTTCCTCGCGATGTGCCACGCGGCGCCGGGCACTGCGGTACCTGTCGTGGTCGATCATGTCCGGTCTGCCGATGATCTCGCAGAGCGGAGACCACTGCGCTGGGGCCGGAGCCGCGATCGCCATCTGGCCGTCGGCACAGTCGTAGAGCTCGAACGGGCTGAGGGAAGGGTGTTGCGCGCCGCCAGGGGCCATCGTCTCACCGGTGTAGGCGTACCTCCAGGTCATCGACTCGCACATCGAGACCACCGAACCGAACATCGAGATGTCGACGAATTGGCCCTCGCCGGTGCGGGTCGCATGGTGGAGTGCTGCGAGGATGCCGCCCACGGCCACGGTGGCCGGGTAGATGTCGCCCACGTTCGGTCCGGAGGCGACCATCTCGCCGCCGATCGAGCCGGTGTGGCTGATGACGCCGCCCATGGCCTGGGCCACGATGTCGTAGGACGGCCAATTGGTATAGGGCCCTTCTCCCGTTCGGGGGTCGCCGAAACCCCGCACTGCGGCGTAGACCATGCGCGGGTTGCGCTCATGGAGCCGTTCGTACGACAGGCCCAGGCGATCCATCACGCCGGCGCGGAAGTTCTCGACGAGGATGTCGGCGGAGTCCACCAGTTCGAGCAGAGTTTCGACGTCGGCCGGATGCTTCAGGTCCAGAACGATGCTTCGCTTGTTGCGGTTGTTGCAGGCGAAATAGCCACCGAAGTGATGCTCATCGTCGACCTCGGTGTACGGACCGATCAAGCGGACGCCGTCACCCTCTGGCGGTTCGACTTTGATGATGTCGGCGCCCATGTCGCCGAGCATCATCGTGGCGAATGGGCCTGCGAGTGCCTGGCTCAGATCGAGTACGCGAATGTCAGACAGCGGCCCGGAACGCTCCGCGAGCATCGGTGCTGCGTGCAGGTGTGCGGTGGTGTGATCGGGAGCGTTCATCAGACGATCCGGCTGCGAGTGTTCACGTCGCCGTCGATCGTGTCTGGCGTTGCTGCGGGGTGGCTGATGGCCATGAGGAGGTCCTTGGTCAGAGAAATGTGAGGAGCCGCGAGAGACGTTCTGAGCGTGCTGTGTCCGGCACGTTGCTTCACTCGAGTCCGATCTACTCGGTTCGGGTGAACAGGTAAGAGAACGGTGAGGTGGTGTAGCCAACACCTCGGCGGGAGGCATGGAGAGAGTCGACCGTGATGTCCTGAGGCTTCTTGGGAATCAGGTAACGGTCAAGATCGGTGGTGCTGACCCGGTAGTCGCCCGACCGCGAGATGACGACGCCGGACAGTTCGTAGCGGGGGTCGATCGAGGCCATGGCAGCGTCGCCGTGACTGGGATTGACGAGCAACGTTCCTCCGACCCTGAGGTGCTGGGTGCAGTGTTCGGAGATGAAGCCGGCGTAGAGCGACACGAGGAGATCGAAGCCTTCGTCGGGAAGATCGAGCGGGTCGGTGTAGTCGCCGTGGATGAACGTGACGTCGGGTGCGGTCGGCCCGTTGTGACTGGCAATGATCTCGGCCACGCCATCGGTGTCGGCAAAGAAGCCGGGTGCCCGCCGGTCGCTGTCGAGGTAGGTGACCGAGTCGAACACGAACGACGGAGCGACGTCGACATAGCAGCCCGGGTAGAAGACGGTCTTCGCGTCGACCGCTCCTGCGACAGCGGAGAACAGACGCCAGCGGTCTCCCTCGTGTTGGTCTTGCTTTGACCAGAGCTCCGTCGTCTTGGGTTTCACTGTGTCGCTCCGGCGGCCGTGTTCAGGCTGTCAGGTTGTTTGGAGGCCGCCGTCACGGGCGGCGATGGCCGCTCCGATGATTCCGGCGTTGTTGCGGAACGACGCCACTTGGATCGACGCCTCGATGTCGAGCTTGTCGGCGAACTTGTCGAGTTTCTTGCTCGCGCCCCCGCCGAGGATGAAGTGAGCTGGAGCCATCACCCGCGACACACGCTGGAGGAAGTAGTTGAATCGCTCGCCCCACTCGTCCCAGTTGAGATCGTTGACTTTCCTGGCTCGGTCGCCGGCGTAGAACTCGATGGGCTCACCATCGTTGCCTGGCATCCGCCCGAGCTCGATGTTCGGAACCAACGTCCCGTTGTAGAACACACCAGAACCAAGGCCGGTCCCGATCGTGATCATGATCACGGTGCCAGTCAATCCGCGGCCTGCGCCCAGTGTCATCTCGGCAATACCGGCCACATCGGCATCGTTGTGTACGACGAAGTCGAGCCCCGTTGCCTGGCCGAAAAGCTCATCGACCTGCGTGCCTCGCCAGGTCTTGTCGATGTTGCCAGCAGTCAGCGCCTGGCCGTCGACCACGACGGTCGGAAAGCTGCAACCGACCGGACCGGAGTAGTCCAGTTGGCCGACGAGATCCTGGACAACGCCAGCGATCTTTTCCGGCGTCGGGGGGTTCGGAGTCGCGATGCGAATTCGTTCGCTCAACAACTCACCGGTGTCTGTGTCGACGATTGCACCTTTGACGCCCGAGCCGCCCACATCGATACCGAGGATTCCCACTACGAGCCCGTTCGTTCTGTTGTTCCCATGGGCAACGGAAGGTAGCAGCCAGTCCCCAGGAGTGTCACGGGATGAACCAGGGATGCCATGGCTGCGCACGTCATACTTGGCCCATGATCCACGAACGTGCCGGTTTGCTCGCGGCCCCATCCGACCTCGTCGACATCGCACATCTCGTGTCGGCGTATTACACCGTCGAACCTGACGTCGAGGACATCGGTCAACGCGTCGCGTTCGGGACCTCGGGGCATCGGGGTTCGAGCCTCACGGGATCATTCAACGAGGCCCACATCGCGGCCACGACACAGGCGATCTGCGAATACCGCACGATGCAATCGATCGATGGGCCGCTGTTCCTCGGACGCGATACCCACGCACTCTCGGAGCCAGCATGGATCAC
This sequence comes from Devaleraea mollis, assembly GCA_032361265.1. Taxonomy (NCBI): domain Eukaryota; phylum Rhodophyta; class Florideophyceae; order Palmariales; family Palmariaceae; genus Devaleraea; species Devaleraea mollis. The sequence continues at coordinate 11,248 of JAULCF010792347.1, read as the reverse complement.
GGCGCTCGAGGTGCTCGCAGCGAACGGCGTCACGGTGCTCGTCGATGCCGACGATCGGTACACGCCAACCCCGGCCATCTCTCACGCGATCCTGCGGCACAACAGTGGTCGCACGACCGGCGCTGGCCTCGCCGACGGAATCGTGGTCACGCCGTCGCACAACCCGCCCAAGGACGGCGGGTTCAAATACAACCCGCCTCATGGCGGGCCAGCAGACACCGACGCCACCGGCTGGGTTGCGTCTCGGGCGAACGAACTCCTCGCAGAGGGCAACCGCAGCGTGCAGCGGGTGTCGTTGGCACAGGCCCTCGCCGCTGATACCACCAGCAGCTACGACTACTGCGGCATCTATGTCAATGACTTGCCGTCGGTGCTGAATCTCGACGCCATTCGCGAAGCCGGTGTCCGTATCGGTGCCGACCCGCTCGGCGGAGCCGCCGTGGACTACTGGGGACGCATCGCTGAGACTCACGATCTCGACCTGACCGTGGTCAACCCACTCGTCGATCCGACGTGGCGTTTCATGACGCTGGACTGGGACGGCTCGATCCGCATGGACTGCTCATCGCCGCACGCCATGGCGTCGTTGATCGAAGTCAGCGATCAGTACCAGATCGCCACAGGCAACGATGCCGACGCCGACCGTCACGGCATCGTCACCCCGGACGGCGGCCTGATGAACCCGAACCACTTCCTCGCCGTCGCCATCGACTACCTGTTCGCACATCGCCCCGAGTGGCCCACGACCGCCGCCATCGGAAAGACGCTCGTGTCGTCGTCGATGATCGATCGGGTCGCTGCCGGCCTCGGCCGCCAGCTCGTCGAAGTGCCGGTCGGATTCAAGTGGTTCGTTCCTGGCTTGCTCGACGGATCGATTGGCTTCGGCGGTGAGGAGTCTGCTGGGGCATCGTTCCTCCGCCATGACGGCAGCGTCTGGACCACCGACAAGGACGGCATCCTGCTCTGCCTGCTCGCATCGGAGATCCTCGCCGTGACCGGCTCGAGCCCGAGCGAGCGATACCGAGGGCTGACCGCAGCGCACGGTGATCCGACGTACGAACGCATCGACGCACCGGCCACTCGGGAACAAAAGGCTGCGCTCGGGTCGATGTCACCGGATCAGGTCCCGCCCGGAGACCTTGCAGGCGAGCCGATCACCGCCGTGTTGACCGAGGCGCCCGGGAACGGAGCGGCCATCGGCGGCCTCAAGGTGACGACCGAGTCGGCGTGGTTCGCCGCTCGACCGTCTGGCACCGAGGACGTCTACAAGATCTACGCCGAGAGCTTCCGGGGACCCGACCACCTCAGCGAACTGCAGAGCGAGGCGCAAGCCCTGGTGACATCGGTGCTCTCGACGTCTGCGTGACGGGTCGCTCGCATTCGTTCACCGTTCTCAGATGTTCGCCGTTGCCGTGCCGAGGAGTTCGCCGGCGTCAGCGTCGTCATAGAGATCGGTGGCCGAGTCGCCGGTGACCGTGCCGCCGACGAAGACGTCGTAGGTCTCGCCAGCAATCAAGTCGGGCGACGAGAACACGATCACGCTGTACTCATTCACCGGTTCGAAGGTGATCAGGGTCTCGCCGTCGGCGTTCTCGACCTGGACCACGGTGCCGGCAGCCATCGTTGACCCGGTGGAGATGTAGAGCGACGCCTGGGTGGATCCGACGCCGACGCCCTCGGAGTTTCGACCGTCGACGTTGGTGCCGATGATCGTGCCACCGGTCAGCTCGAATGATCCGCCGCTGTAGTCGAGTGCGCTGTTGCGGGTGTCGGTTGCTCCGCTGATGACCACGGTGCCGCCCGTCATCTCGATGTGGCCGTTGGCATCGATGCCGTCGCCCTGCTCGTCGAGGTCGTCGGTGATCGTGATGACGGTCGTTCCGCCGTTGATGTAGATGTAGTGCTCACCAACCGCTTCATCGCCCGCTCGACCACCGCCGCCTCGGCCGCCAGCAGCGGGTTCGGTCGTGGCAGCCGCTGCTTCGGCGCTGGCGACGTTGAGGCCATCGTCGCTGGACGTGATGTCGATGAAGCCGTCGTTGATCGTGATGACTTCGGCCTCGATCCCTTCGAACGATTCGGTGATGGTCAGCGAACCGCCGTCGATGGTGACCGCGAGGTCACCGTGGACACCGTCGTCGCCTGCTGCCACGGTGATGGTTCCGTCGGCGATCGCCACTTCGTTGTTCGAGTGAATGGCATCGTCAGCGGCCGTCACGTCGACGACACCGCCACTGATGTTCACCATCACTTCGCCCTGGAGCGCCCGGCCCGTGCCGGAAGCCGAACCTGCGTCGATGGTGACCTGGCCGTTCACGATGATCACGTCGGTCTCGGCCTGCACGCCGTCATCGCCCGCTGCGATGGCGACGGTGCCGTCGTTGACCTGCACGTAGCCCCGGTCGGCGTCTTCGTCGTTGTCGGCCTTGATGCCATCGCCGACTGCCTCGATGGTGATCGTGCCACCATCGATGATGACGTAGTCCTTGCCCCGGATGCCATCATCCGCTGCGACCACCGAGATGGTGCCGGAGTCGATGACGAGTCCGTCCTTGCTGGTGATGCCGTCGTTGTAGTTGGCGACCACGGTCAGTTCGCCGTCGCCTGCGATCGTGAGGTCGGCTGCGGAATACAGGGCGGCGTTCGGTTCGTCGGTCTCGGCATCGGGGAAGGAGTACACGGCTCCATCGGTGAGGGTGTTGGTGGAGTTGTCGGCCAGGAGAATGATGGCGTCGTCGGCGTTCATCACGGCGACCGCTGCGCCGTCGGTGTTGGTGATGTCGACCCCGTCGAGAATCACGGTGACGTCGTCTTCATCGCCGGCATCGACGATGACCTCGCCATTGGTGAGGGTGCCGCTGAGTGAGTAGGTGCCTTCGGCGGTGATGGTGACGGTTGCGCCGTCGATCGTGACGTCACCGGACTCCGTGCTCGCCGACGTGCCATCGAGGGTGATCTCCACCACCTCTGAGCCCGTGATGTCGAGATCGTCGGCATCGAAGTGCGACGCTTGGTTCTCGGCGGTGGCGGCAGCAGCGGTGGTGGTCGTGACCTCGGCAACATCGGCCCCGGTGTCAGCCGATTGCGTCGAATCGGCTCCGCTGCATGCGGCGAGAGCCAGGACCGAGGCGAGCAGTGTCGCTCCGAGGATCTTGTGTCGCTTGATCGCAGTCATGGTGGTTGTCCTTCGCTGGGGGTGGTCGTCGTGACCTTCCCCTGCGTTGTATTCCTCGAGGTTGTGAGTCTCATGAGAAGCGGTGGTGAACTTGGCGAGAATCCACCCAACTGGTGGGTGAGATCTCGCCGAGTTGATTGGTTCGGGTGGTGTGGGAGGCTGCGGTGATGACGAGCGAGAACTCCGGCCAAGCAGAGCTGTACCGATTCGACCCCTCGACGATCGTGCACCGCACTCCGGAACATCCAGTGAGCGAAGGCCTCGAGGTCATGAGCCTCGACTTCCACGCCGACCCCATGCCGTCCATCGAGTGGATGCATCAACACGCACCCGTGTACTGGGACGATCACACCGGGCTGTGGGCCATCACCCGTCACGCCGATGTCAGCCGGATCGAAGCCAACTGGGAGGACTTCACGAGCGCGAAGGGATCACGGCCCGAGAGCTCGGTGCCCTCGATGATCAACGCCGACCCACCCGACCACACCCGGCGTCGGCGAATCGTCAGTTCTGGCTTCACCCCTCGGCGGGTAGCCGCTCACGAAGACTTCCTGCGGGCCACGGTGACCGAACTCCTCGATGCGGTGATCGATCGGGGGTCCTGCGACTTCGTGAACGACATCGCCAAGCCGATCCCGCTTCGCATGATCGCCACGCTCATGGGGCTTCCGTTGGCCGACGAGGCCAAGCTGCTGCACTGGTCGGACTTGTTCGCCATCGGCGGCAATGAGATCCGAGAACAGGTGCACGCCGCGGTCATGGAATGGGCGGAGTACATCGTGGCCGAGATGGCAACGCGGACTGATCCCGACGCTGACGACCTGATCAGCCTGCTCATACACACCGATGGCGAGCCGCTGTCGACCGAGGATCTGATCTACGAGACGATGCTGATCTTGGTCGGTGGTGACGAGACGACGCGGCACGTGATGTCGGGCGGGCTCGAAGCGCTCCTGCTGCATCCCGATCAGTGGAAGGCGTTGCGGGATGACCGATCACTGCTGCCCGGCGCGATCGAGGAGATGCTGCGTTGGGTGTCCCCAGTTCGCAACATGAGCAGGACAGCCACGAGCGACATCGAGCTGGGTGGTCAGTCGGTTCTCGAAGGCGACCGTCTGCTGCTGCTGTATCTCGCAGCCAACCGCGATCCCGACGTGTTCGACGAACCGCAGGTGTTCGACATTCGGCGGGATCCGAACCACCACGTGGCCTTCGGGGCCAACGGGCGACACTTCTGCCTGGGCGCGCAGTTGGCCCGCCTCGAACTGCGAGTGCTGTTCGAAGAACTCCTCGACCGATTCCCTGACATCGAGCTCGTTGATCCGAGCGGACCGCAACCGGAACGAGCGGGGAACTTCGTGCTCGGCTTGGAAGAACTCGCCGTTCGCTGGTGAGTTGCGGGGGACGCACGGCAGAGCGATCCGGACGATGATCTCAGCAACGGGGTTGGGTGAGACCTGACGAAGGTCCCTATGGGCCGGCATCGATCTCCGGGACGATGCGTCGGGTAGTCCATCCCACCGAAAGTGAGGACGCTCGACATGGCTTCCACGCAGACAACGTCCCGGATCATCCTTGCGAGTCCAGAGGCTGGCGGTCACACCTCTGGAGCGTTGCTCACTGCTGCGGTACTGGCCGATTGGTTCTCGGTACCTCTCACGATGGCGACCGACACGACGGATCGCTGCGCCAGCCTCGAGGCGCTGGCCCAAACGCTGGGCACCGAAACCGAGGCCACGCTCTGCTTCGAGAGCAGCTTCGGCGAACAACTGATGGCCTTCGCCCACGATGGGCGACCATCGATCGTCGTGGGCGATGCCACGAGTGTTGTTCTGGACATCGCGTCGCGGAGCACGCAGCCCACACTTCTGGTGGGGTCGGGGCGGGGGCCTCGGCTCTCGACGGGTCCGTTGGTTCTCGATGGGCCTGTCGGCGCCAGCGATCTCGAAACGCTCGCCCTGGTGGCGACATGGTCAGCAACCCTCGAGCAACCCGTACAGATCGTGGAGGAGATCGGCAATGCCAACCACGCTGACGTGGAGGCTGATGTTCGCCGTCTCGAGGAGCTGGGAGTCGACGTTGGTGTGGACAGAGTCAGCGGCCAGGGCGACAGCAGCTCGGTGCTCGTCTGCCAGACTCGTCGAGCTCTGGCCCTGGTCGTGCCAAACCGGCGCTTGCTCCACGATGGCCTCATTCAACAGGCACTCGAGTCTGGGGTGAACGTGTTGGTGGCGGCGAGCCCGGACCCCGTTCACGCAGAGCATCGTGCGCTCGACCAGAAGCTGCCCGAGTCGACGCCGATTCTCCGCCCGGCGCAACGGACGATCGAGCGCTTGGATCCAATCGAATGCATGACCTACTTGAAGCGACGGCGGGTGGGGCGCCTCGGCTACGTGGACGCTGGATGGCCGATCGTGCTGCCGATCAACTTTCGGGTGACCGATGAAGGCGACATCGTGTTCAAGAGTGTCGTCGGTGGGAAGACGGCCGCGGCCGCCCGTTCGACGTTTGCTTGCTTCGAAGTCGATGACATCGATGGAGTCGATCAACCGATCTGGAGCGTGATCGTGCAGGGCGAGTTGACCGTTGCTCGTGACCCACATGACCTCACCGAAGCTTGGCGGAATGACCCCGAGCCGTGGATCCAGGGCGACGAGTGGATGTGGTTGCGCCTGACCCCGCTCACGGTTTCTGGTCGCCGGATCGTCGTCGCTGACGAGACGTAAGGCCTTTCGTCTCTGGGCCTCATCACCGACGTTCCACAAGATGAAGGCACGAGGTCGTCCGACCCGGACGACCCAGAGAGGAGCAAGGCATGAGGACTGTCGTCGTCTACGAATCAATGTTCGGAAACACTCACGAGGTGGCTGAGCAGATCGCTGCCAGCTTCGATGATCTGGGTGAGGTGAGGGTGTGTTCGACCAAGACCTTCGCCCCTGCCGAGGCTGTCGATGTCGAACTTCTGATCCTTGGCGGCCCGACGCACATGCACGGGATGACGTCGAAGGTCAGCCGCATGTCCGCTGCTCAGACGGCTCGAGAGGACCCGACGGTCGATCTCGATGATGAGTTCGGGGGACCTGGCCTCCGCGAGTGGATACGAGCTCTGCCCCAGGGGAATGGTCGCTTCTGCGCAGCCTTCGACACTCGAGCAGACAAGCCCGAGTTCCTCACCGGATCGGCAGCCCGGGGGATCGCGCGTCGGCTGCACCACCATGGCTACGTGGAGTTGCTCGATCACGAGAGCTTCGTTCTCGATGGCAACGGACCAATGTCAGGCACCGAGACCGAACGGGTGCAGGCCTGGGGCCACGCTTTGGCCAAACGGTGCAAGGTGCTCAACATCGTCTGACGCCGCGGATGTCGAGTGCAGGAATTTGGCGCCACAGGGACCTCGGCCTCTAGAGGTGGTCGTTGACCGGAATGAGGATGAGATCAGAGCAAAGGAGCTTGTGATGACGACAACAGCCAGAACGAACAGCCCGAACGAACGTCGTGGAGTCATGACGGTTGCCGAGGTCATGACGGCCGATGTCGTGACCGCTACGTCGACCGACAGCGTCGGTCGGGTTCGAGCCCAGTTGGTCCATCTCCCGATTGGTCTTCTTCCGATCGTGAACGATGGTCGCTTGATCGGAACGATCAGTCTGACGGACCTGACCGAGGCGAGCTACGACGCGGAGCCCATCGAACGCCACGTGTGTTCGCCGGCGAGGACGATTGGATCGGACGCACCGGTAGCCGAGCTTGTCGCTCGCCTGCAAGAGAGTCGAGCGCACCACATGATCGTGGTGGACGCAGAAGTGGTCGTGGGAATCGTCAGCACCTTCGACCTGCTCGACCTGGTGTCCGCCTGAGACAGTTGAACTCGCGAACCTAGTTGCCTCGGGTCTCTTCGTCATCAGCGCTGAGGCGGTCCGGGTCGAAGTCGGGCAGCGAGTCGATTGCTCGACGCAATGCGTTGCCCCAGCCATCGGAGATCTGGCGAAAGTAGGCGTCGTCAGCTTCGATGCGTGTCGGTGGCTTGGCCTCGAGAGAGTCGGTCTCGTACACCGTGAAGTCGATGGGTAGGCCGACTGACAGGTTCGCTTTCACCGTCGAGTCGAACGACACCAGCAGGAGTTTGATTGCCTCGTCGAACGGCATCGCTGGGTCAAAGGTCCGCACCAGAATCGGGCGACCGTACTTCGTCTCGCCGATCTGGAAATACGGCGAGTCATCGGTCGCCTCGATGAAGTTCCCTTCGGGGTAGATCAGGAAGAGTCGGGGCTCCATTCCTTTGATCTGGCCACCAAGAATGATGGTGGAACTGAACGCCGAGTCCGCTTCTTGGCCGGAGCGGGCGTGGTTTTCGATGACTTCGCGCATCGTGCGGCCGACGAGGCCCGCAACCTGGAACATCGTCGGCGCTGCGAGGATCGACGGTGCGCGGTCCTCGGGGGCTTTGGATCGCTCGTCGAGCAGGCTGACGACAGACTGCGTCGTTGCGAGATTGCCGGCGGTGAGCAGTGTGATCGCACGCTCGCCTGGCACCGACCAGCTCGCGACCTTACGCGTGACCGAGATGTTGTCGACACCAGCGTTGGTACGCGTGTCCGACATGAAGATGAGCCCGCGGTTCATACGAAGCCCGACGCAGTACGTCATTCAGTTGTTCCTTGTTGCATCTGACTCTGTTGATCGATCGTGTTGTCGGCCAGGGCCGCTGATTCGTTGGCCTCGACGGTCAGCGAAACCGAGAGGTGCTCGGCACCCGAGCCCTTGCGCAGGCCGGAGATGGGAGCAGCATCGCTGTAGTCCAGTCCAGTCGCCAGCCGAACATACCGATCATCGGGGGAGATGCCGTTGGAGACATCGAGACCGACCCAACCGAGGTCGTTGTTGTGAACCTCGGCCCATGCGTGGCTGGCACTTTGGGAGACGACGTCGTCCATGAAGAGGTAGCCACTCACGTACCTGGCGGGGAATCCCAGCTCGCGTGCGGCGGCGACGAAGATCTGCGCGTGGTCCTGGCAGACCCCGACCCCTCGTGTCAGTGCCTCCTCGGCCGTCATGTCGACGTTGGTGGAACCCGTTGTGTAAGTCACTGCCTCGGCGATGCGCTTCGAGAGCTCGTGCATCTCGGAGATGTCAGCGGCACCAGCACCTCGTGGTGTCAGCCCCTCGATCAGACTTCGGACCCCTGAACCAACAGTCGTGAGCGTCGTTGGTCGCTGGAACAGCCAGAGCGGCGCGCTGCCGACGTTCGGTCGAACGCCAGCGGTGTCCAGCGTTTCGACAACACCCTCACTCACGATCTCGATCGTGGTGTCGGGTTCCGATGTCGAGAAGCTGTAGAGCTCGACCAGATTCTGGTGGTGATCGTTGTAGGAGACTTCGAGCTCGCCATCTTCGACGTTGGTCCGCCAGCTGATGACTTCTTGGCCAATACCCGACCTGGGGGTCAGGCGCATCTGCTGGAGTGCATGCGGCACGGGGTTGTCGTAGCGATATGAGGTGCGGTGCGACACGGTCAGTTTCATGCGGTGAACCTGTAGTCGATCTCGATTTGGCGGGCGAGGGCTGCGGTCGAGTCGATGCACTCGCCGAGAAACTCATGCAGGCCGATGTCGAAGATCTGTTCGATGCTTCGCTCACTCACGGAACGGTGCAGGGCCCCTGCCAGATCGTGGCATTGGCGACGATCGCCGTAGGCGGACTCGAGGTGGCCGAGGTTCCGTTCGATCTTTGTGTAGCAGTAGGCGAGTGACCTCGGCATCCGGCGATCGAAGACGACGAACTCGGCGATGCCGGGCTTGTGAGCCGACTGATTCTGCTGCCACCGGAATGAACGCAATGCAGACAGCGAGCGCAGGATCGTGTCCCACTGAGCATTGTCGACCTGGGAACCAACGCTCTTGGCAGAAGGGAGAAGCACGAAGTACTTCACATCCAAGATGCGGGCGGTGTTGTCCGCCCGTTCGATGAGCGTGCCGATGCGGGCGAAATCGAACCCGTCGTTGCGCATCATGGTGCCGTGCAAGGCGCCGCGCACCTGGGCCGACTCTTGACGAATCAGGCCGAGGATGTTCGGCAGCTCACGCTGGACGATCGGTTTTTCGAGCGCAGCGGACACGTTCATCCAACATTGGTTGGTGGCTTCCCACATTTCGCGGGTCAGCGCCGTGCGCACCAACCGTGCGTTGTCGCGAGCGTTGTTGACAGCAGCTCCGACTCCGTGGACCGGGTCGCGAAGCAGGAAGTCGACCACCAACGGGCCGTGGAAGTCCTCGTGACGCGCCAGGTACTCGTCTCGGAGACCGGCTGTGGTGACAACCGACGCCCATTCGTCGCTGGTCTCGGTCGAGCGGGTCAGCGCCATCCGGAGGCCAGCTTCGACGAGACGGGCGGTGTTTTCGGAGCGCTCCAGGTAGCGGAACATCCAAAAGAGTCCGCCGGCAGTGGTTCCCAGCATGAGTTCAGTCCTCCAGGATCCAGGTGTCTTTTGTGCCCCCGCCTTGGGATGAGTTCACCACGAGTGAACCCTCTTCGAGCGCAACCCGGGTCAAGCCCCCGGGCGTGATGTGAATGTCGTCGGGGGAGACGAGCACGAAGGGCCGCAGGTCGACGTGACGCGGCGCCAGGCCGGCCTCGGTCAGGATCGGCACCGTGGAGAGTGACAGCGTCGGCTGGGCAATGTAGTTGTCGGCGTTCGCTGCGAGCTTCTGTCCGAAATCCTGAAGTTCCTGCTTTGACGCAGCAGGGCCGACAAGCATGCCGTAGCCACCCGAGCCGTGGACTTCTTTGACGACGAGCTCGTCCAAGTGCTCGAGCACATAGGCAAGGCTGTCGGCCTCGGCACAACGCCACGTCGACACGTTGTTCAGCAACGCTCTTTCACCGGTGTAGAACTCGATGATGTCCGGCATGTACGAGTAGATCGCTTTGTCGTCTGCAATGCCGACGCCGGGTGCGTTGGCAATCGTGATGTTGCCGGCGCGATAGACGTCCATGATCCCGGCGATACCGAGGCCAGACGACGGATCGAAGTTGAGAGGGTCGAGAAAGTCGTCATCGACCCTGCGGTAGAGCACATCAATCGGCTGGAGACCTTGGGTCGTGCGCATGCACACTCGGCCGTTCTTGACGCTGAGGTCATGGCCCTCGACCAGCTCGACGCCCATCTGATCGGCGAGAAACGAATGTTCGAAGTAGGCGGAGTTGAAGATGCCGGGTGTCAGCACGGCAACCACTGGCTCGTCGTCGCACATCGGTGGCCGGCACGCGGCGAGTGACCGTCGCAGGTGAGCCGGATAGTTGCTCACCGGCTGCACCCTGATCTCGCCGAACAACTCGGGGAACATCTGGAGCATCGTTTCGCGATTCTCGAGCATGTACGAGACGCCTGACGGCGTGCGAGCGTTGTCCTCGAGCACGTAGTACTCGTCTTCTCCCGTCCGCACGATGTCGGTACCGACGATGTGTGTGTAGACGCCGCCGGGGGGAGAGACGCCCATCATCTGGGGCAGGAATGCCTCGTTGTTGGCGATCAACGCGGCGGGCACACGGCCTGAGCGAATGATCTCTTGGCGGTGGTAGATGTCGTGCAGGAACGCGTTGATCGCTCGTACGCGCTGCTCGATGCCTCGTGAAAGTGTCTTCCACTCCTTTGCTGCAACCACTCGCGGAACGACGTCGAAGGGAATGAGGCGTTCAGCAGCTTCGTCCTCCCCGTACACGTTGAAGGTGATGCCGGTGCGGCGGAAGAGCGTCTCGGCTTCCGATGACTTCTGGAGCAGTCGGGTCGGATCCTCGGCGTCGAACCATTCTCGATAGTCGGCGTATGGCGCTCGTACCTCCGAGCCGTCGCCGGTCATCTCATCGAAGAACTGGAGAGGCTCGGGCATCGCCTCACACTAATGCAGGCGTCGGGAGAACGAAGTAGCTCGGATCGAGGGGCATTGATCCGGCTCCCACGACGCGTGTCGACCGTGCTGCCTCGGTCGCATCCCGTGATGCACGCTCAGGTCGCTGACTCTGCGGCCGAGGCGTCGAGAGAGCAACGCTCAGGATTGAGCGTTCGAGTAGATCTCG
>JAULCF010789015.1:4137-20144 GCA_032361265.1 Devaleraea mollis | reverse complement strand
GGCAGGGGTGATACTTTTAAAAAATGCGTCTCGCTCCTGGGCGGTTAAGTATTTTCTATTTCCCTCACTATCGAATAAATCCCAATCTTGCATAATGTGCCTATATTTTAAATTGAACAACTTTCTGAATACTGTTCAAAAATAACACAAATTTGAGAAAACGAAAAATCACAAAGCCTTGGTTTTCAAGGGTGGGAAAAATAAAGAAGTAGGGTAGAGCGGCAGGAATTGACAAAAAATTGAACACTTTGGGTGTGAATGTTCAACGGCTTAAAAAGGAGATTTAAGAAAGGATACAGCAGATTTATAGTCAAAGTTATTTCCTTGATTCTCTCTATTCAATCGCTGTACCCAACGTAAAGATATGATAACTGTATGTTGTTCATTTTGGAACAATCCGTTTAAGTTTGTTCAACCTAATATTTTTGTTAAATAGATTGTTAGTAACAATCTAAATGTATAAAAATAGTTCTACTGTAGTGTCCTATTTTAATAATTCTATTAAAACTACCAATGAAAAATCAATACTTCATTTTTCTACTTTTTCTCATAATTATTTTTGTTAGCTGCCGTGGCAAAAACGGAGCAGCAGGCTCTAATGGATTAAATAGTCTAATTGAAACTACACAAGAATCTGCTGGAGATAATTGTATCAATGGTGGACTTAAAGTCGAAACAGGTTTAGATACCAATGATGATGGAGTATTGCAAAATGACGAAATATTAGAGACAAACTATGTTTGTGGCGATATTGTAGTGGATAAGCAAGTCTCTATTAGATTATTAGATTTTGCCGCAAGCGAAGGAACTACGCCAAGTTTATTAGCAGCAGATTTACCTTTTTTTGATATTAAAAATTATACTGGAATTGATTCCGTTATCTTTACTGTTTCAGCCATTGAAACCCGAAATACTGACAATATAGATATTGTTGGCAAAGGTACTTTCGAACTCTATGATATAACCAATAATCAAGTTATTAGTACTATTTCATCAGACGATACGGGGCTGTTTGATTTAGTAACTTCAAATAATATAATAGAAGTTCTGCCAGAGGGTAGTATAAGATTAGGTATTAGAATTACGGCTGGGGAAGGCTACTTCGCATCATGCAATAATATTTTTCTAGTCCTATTTAGGCAATAATTCAGCACTAGGTTAATTAAACATTTCCACATAGGAATGTTTAATAAACTTTGCAGGCATCAATTTCTACTATCGAAGAACACCTCCAAATTCCATCTGAATTTCACTATTAAATACCATTTCGATGGTACGAATAATTGAAACTCCTGAAGAATCTAGTTGAATATCAATTGTTTGGATAGCAGGGAAATTTCTAAGGCATCCATAGCAATCTACTTTTGCCTCAACAGCATCACATGTAGCATTCATTTCATCTACGAAAGCCCAAAGAATATCTCCATGTGCAAGTGGAGCATCTTCCCTTCCTCCCCATCTAGTAAGAGTATCATAAGGGTCTGAATTAGCACGGAACTTCATAAGTATTGGGTGAATTGTTTGAATATCTTTTGCTATCAAAGCTTTTTTAAAATCCACACAAATCATTTCTTCTTTATTACAAGCAAATAATAGGAAGAGTAGGAAAAAAAAGTAATATCTTAAATTAGACATAATTTTATTTTTTTGACTCAAAAATTATTTCAAACGATAGCCTAAAGTCAAGCGGAATTTAACGGGATTGTAAGTATCTCCTTCCGCATAAAATGTGTCATTAGCAGACGTTGCATCAGGCAAAAAAGTTTGAATTGCCTCATCCCTATAATTTTTATTCAATAGCCTATAACCTAATTCCATAGAAAAGCGTTTATGCTGCAAACTAGCCGTAGGATATATTTCCATTTGAGACGGCTCAAATAACCATTTTGAAAAAGTAAATCCATCATGGCTATTTCTTATAGATTTGTTGATATATAAGTTATAATTCAACAATATTCCTGCGGAACAAGAAAAATCTTTTTTTTCTAATAACGGATAAGTTAGCGCTATATTTGGTTGTAGTTGATGTTTATAATAAGTACCCACAGTATGTAAATCTTCTTCTGCTCTAACAAAGTAAAGATTATTAACAAACACATTATAATCATTAACATTCAGCGAGTAGCCTAATCCCACTGCGATTTTTAGCTTTTTGAAAATAGGTTGTTGATAGTTAAGATTAATAAAATATTCATCATCTAAGGTATGTTCTTCTCTGAATTGCTTTGGCGATACTCTAGTATCTACATCTGATTTGGCTATCCCTACTTTTAAGGTCATTTTTTCTATAAAGGATTGACCTTTGGTCAAAAAAGGGAAAAGAAGGAGATATAAAATAATTTTTTTTCTCATGGTTAGTTTTTTTATTACTTAACACTACAATGCGGTACATTTAACTATAGCCATCAAATCAAATAAGTAAGACTGTCGATTACACTAATTTGGTTGGGTGGATTAACTGAATTAGTATAATCGACGGTCTGCAATCATTATCGTTTTATTATGACTACTTTAGAAGTATATTCTTTTTGGGCAATAATCAGTTTGGCAATATAAAAGCCTTGGTCAAGCTGACTTACTCTAGTTCGATGAATTTTACCTCTTGATTTTTCCTGTATTACTGTTTTTCCCATTTCATTAAATAATAGAAACTGACCTTCTTCTCCATGAATATTAGTAATTAAATCAGACGGAATCATTTCTAGCGGCACCTCCATATATAATTCGTCCCGAACTGGATTATTAACTAATATTTTTGGGCAAGGATTACATGAACCTGATACATTAAATTGACCAGAACCATTTCTAGTTCCGCAAACATTATTTGCAGCAAATTGCCAATTCCCAGTACCTGCATAATCTCCTTCATAAATAGCAAAATTATTACCAGAGGAAATTAATGAAACTGCTCCAAAATCGCTCCAAGTAGCAGAAGTTGCACTATGAAGAACCGCTCTAAAAATTGTCCTACGGTCTCCTACGCCCATACTAATGGGAGATGACCCAGAAGGATTAGATAATGTAGAAGGTTTACCAACCCAGATATCTTGTACTATTGTAGCAGTCGAACAACCCGTTTCACTTATTGTGTAAGTAAGGGTAGCTTGACCAGAGGAACTACTATTCGCAGCTCTAAGCGTTGCTATAATTCCAGTTCCAGAAGTAGCAGCTCCACTAGTAGTAGCAAAAAGACTAGCTGGTGAAACTGACCAAGAAATTGTCTTTCCTGGTATAGAATTTTCCAAAGTAAATGCTTTATTAACTGTACATAAGAAATCAGAACTGTTTGTATTTACCCAAGGTACTCTAATGGTATTGGTTGTTAAGGGAGGATTTGTTCCTCCTAACCAATTACTTAATCTAGTATCGTTTGTAGCTCCTCCTGCCCATGAAGAGGCGAATCTTCCAAAATAAGTTCCTTTCTCTGGATCACAGTTAGGTATAGTGTCTCCACGATGAACTTGTCCTATTATTTTATGACCTTGAGAGAATAAAGGACTACCTGATGAACCATTTTGTGTTGAGCCAAAATCCCAGTTATCTACAAACCACCATTCAAAACTAGGACTATTTCCTACCTGTATTGGTGGCTCATTATCAATACTAATTTTTTTTGAATCACCTGCTGGGTGGTGGATACAGGTAACATCTGATAAAGTTGGATTCACGTTTCTATCCCATCCTGCTAATGCTAAGTTTTTTTGGTTACCAATATTACCATTTAATTCCAGTAGTGCAAAATCCGAATCATGCCACGCTGCTCGAAATTGAGCTCCTGTATACGTAATCCAAGTTCCACTACTACCAGTACTATTTCCGGGACAAACTGGAGTAGTAGACTCATATTTAAAACGGAATACCCAGTTTCCTACCTGACTTTTTTCTCCAGCAGATAAAACGCCATCTTTCTGAAGAACATCAAGACAATGAAAGGCAGTTAAAAAATTGGGGGTTAAATCTTGACATTCATTATTTATCAAAACACCAGAACAATGAAATTGGGAGTTTAGTAAAACTAAAGCTACAGCATCTCTTTCATCCTCCCAACCACTACCTATAGCACAGTCAACATCATAATTACAATCGCCAGCACCTCCAAAATTATTTCTAGCACCGCTTGAAGTTTTCAAGATTCCTTGTGAAATACCATCAATTGTTAATGAGAACTCTTCCCGCTTAGAAGATGGTACTATAACTTGGATGAATGCTTCTGTGCCTCGTATAATATCTGTTGTATATAATTTATCAAATATGTGTTTTGGTTCAACTGGACCTATCAGCATCTTGCTTTGTGAGCCATAGACAAATAATTGACTACCCTCTGGTAAATTTACATTATTCATCGAAAAGTTTAATGACTTACACCTGAGAGTTGAAAATCCAATTTTCCATACTTTAAAAGGACCATAGTCAAACCAAGTACCATCCTTTTCTGTATAATCCGTTTCTAATTTAACAGCAAACCTAGGGGTGGTAATACCTGATAAAACATCTTGTGCCAAAATACGGTCAAAATTAATTGTAGGTTGGTCATAAATAGCAGGCACATCTTCAGCATTCCATGGTAAAAAAGTTTCTAAAATTGATTCTTCAGGTAAGATACGAGTAATGACTTGAGCTTGAAGAGTGGTAAATACACTAAATGAAATGTAGAATAGGAAAAGTAAAATCTTTTTCATAAATTTAATTTTTAGAGAATTAAGAAATAGACTTTTGCTTAAACAGTTTGGCGACTACAGGCAAAAGTCTTTTTTGGTTTTGGGATATATGTTTTGGAATTATTGTCATGACTTTTAAATTGAACGTTCAACACTTCTATATATCCAACAAGTGCTCCAAAGTCATAAGTAGTTAATAATCAGTTACTTGTTTTATTTATCAAAAAAAAAAGTGATTAAATAAAATCAAATGATTTTATTTAATCACTTTTTAGCAAAATTTGCCCTTTTTGTTTATTTATGTTTTATTTTAGTAGTATACCAAAACTTATTTTAAAACAAATGTTAGTCAAACATTAACATAAAACAATATAAATTTACGCTGAAAATAGAGGTCTGGGAAAAAAATGAAGTTAACTTCAAATTGGTGAGTAAAAAAACAAGCTCAATTGATTTTATTTAATCAGCAAAAATGGATAAACTATCAACGTATAATAGAAACAGTTGTATTTACAGTCTTTAAATCTACTTGACTTAGCAATTGATACTGAAGATGGATAAAATAAACGCCCGTTGCAACGCTTTCACTATTAACAAATCCATCCCATTTATCGGAATAGTTATTTGTCATAAACAGTTGATTGCCCCATCTATCAAAAATAGCTAAATTAAATTGAAGGAATTCGTCGCTACCATAAACCTCCAAATAGTCGTTGATACCATCCCCATTCGGTGAAAAAGCATTTGGTATATAAACCTTAGCAAAGGCAGATTGTACAGTTACAGAAAGCGTATCTTTTGCAATACACCCATTTTCGTCCGTTGCTATTAAAGTAAAGTTAGTTGATGAAGATGGGGGGATAGAGAAATTAGGACAAGTCAGACAGGGCAAAGGCATTTCACTTTCCCAACTATAGGTAGTCGGTTCAAAATTTTTAGCTTTAATAGCTAAGTTGATAGCTTGACCTTGCTCAATCATCGTATCTTGACCTAAATCAATCATGGGAATAAGCGTAGGAGATAGATTGACGGGATTAGCATCCGTTAAACAGCCGTTATTATCTTTAACAATAACTGAAAAATCGTCTATCGAAAGTTGGTCAAAAAGGGCAGTCGTATCAAAATTTATTCCTCCATCAATGGAGTATTCGTAGGGTGCTTGCCCACCAATTGGATTAAAAATGAGAAATCCATCCTGACTAGTAGCACAAGTAGGGTTTCCTAATTCTATTTGGTTGGTTATTTCAGTAGCACAAGGATTAGTAAGTATTAAGTTCAAAAATACGAGACTATCACATCCTGTTGAGGCGGTTAGTTGTGCGGAGTAAATACCGCTGGTGGAATAAGGTTGGTCATAAAAAATATAAGGGGTTGTTCCTTCCTGTTCAATGTAAAGGGTATCTCCATATCGGATAGGAATAAGTGTTACGCTAAGCTGAACGGTACTATCACAGCCACTCTGATTGGTGAAAATTTCGGTAAAAGTACCCTCATTACTCACAGTTTGTGAGCCAAATTGAAAAGTATTCCCCTCACATAGCCTAATACGAACTTCCGAACCATTTACACAAGGACTTTGTGCAGTAGATAAATTGGTCATTCCAATCAAAAAATAGCAAATAAATAGTAACTTTTGAGATATTGTCATAAGCATTATAACTTCACAACTCGAAAATATTGCCCCTGCTGCTGCTGCACCAACACTTGCAGCCAATAAATACCTGATAAAACGGGTAATTCGATGGGGGTGGTCGTGTTTCCTGCCGCCACTTGTATTTGTTGCTGTTGCAATTGTCTACCTGTGTAATCGAGTACCCTAATTTGCACGTTTCTTCTTTCGGTGGTTTGGAAATGTAATTGAGTAATCGAAGTCGTAGGATTGGGATATAAGGTAATTTCCCAATCTTCTTTTCGAACGTCATAAGTAGCGGTCGTAAAATCTAGATTTAGCTGAATCAAACTATCACAGCCATTTTCTTGAGCATCCAAAGTAATAAAATAGGTACCAGGTTCATCGAAAGCAAAACCGTTAAATTGTAAGGTGCTACCTGACGGGATTAGCGTATCTATAACCGCCTCTTTTGGTGGTAAAATGGTTAAGTTTAAGGCTACGATGCTATCACATTTTTGGGTATTTTGTTGGGTAACTGTATAGCTACCAGTTTGGTCGAATGATTCTCCAAACAAATTATAGGTTTGTCCATCACAAATAGTCGCTGTTACTTGATTGGTCTCGGGAATTTTATCAAAATTGAGTTGAAGGCAATGGGTAGAATCGCAGCCACTCAAACGGTTGAATGTTTCACAAATTAAGGTGTCTGAATGATAAGTAATCCCATTTTTCTGATAGCTTTCGGATTGGCAGAATTGAAGATTTTCGGAAGTTTGAATAGCACTACCCTCCTCTAATAATTCTACTATTATAAAACCCCCTTGAACACAATCATTGCTATCAACTACTTGATATTCGTAGGTATCAGGTTCGGTAACAATTAAAGTAGGAGAACGAGTTCCTTGTCCCCATTGGTAAGAGACTCCATTGTCAATGGTAACATCTAAAACAAGAGAATCATCCGAACATAAAAATTGAAAAAGATTACTTATGAAATCTATTGAATCCACCTCGTGATGTCGAATAGTTAAGGTAGCAGTATCGGCAGGGCATTCCCCTGTTTGAGTAGTATATTGATAAGTACCTATAGGGTTATTAGAGGCTATAAAAACATCATTAACCTGATTAAAGAAAGTAGGTTCCCATTGTCCATTAACATCCACATCTACTCCTAGTTCTAATAGAGGATTCAGTTGAGCTTGATTAGGACAAACAGTAAGGATTCTATTTTCACCAGCATAAGGAACTCTCGTTTTATCTATATTCAGAAAAGCTTTAGCTACATCACTTACTTCGCTACCACTATACATCGTTACCGTAACTATTCTCTGTTCTTGAAACGGAATCGCTTGACTAATATCGTATTTTATTTGTTTAATCGCCGATAGAAAACCACCAGGTTGAGTCGTATTAGATTTACTGATAACAATTCTATGGTCGGTTTGCTTTAAATTGAAAATGGTAGGTAAGTCATCAATAATTAATTTTTCGTTAGCATATAAATTAGAAGTTTCAATTTGTACAACTATAGAATCTATGCCAATTTCAGTCATTAGACTAGCATCCCTATCTGTAATAGGAATAGAATTGACACAAAAAGTATCGGATTGATAATGATTGATAAACCGTCCTGCACTATTGTCTGCATCTAGGTCTAGGTACATATTGTAGTTAGTGCGATATTTGGTTTCAGAGGTTAAGCCTAGTATAATTTGGTCAGTTTCACATAACAGGTTAGTGACCTTATTCGTTGTATCTACTTCGTACAGTCCTATTTCATTTGGAATTCCGTTAGGTTGAGTAAATGTTCCTGAACTGCCAATTATTTTATTTTTATTAATAGTAAGTGCGCATAGTGAAAATTTTTCTCTTGGTCCTTTAAAAACTAATTCTGGCTGATTAAAATCTTCTGGATTAATTTTTATTAAAAAATTGCCACTTGTTG
Organism: Devaleraea mollis; assembly: GCA_032361265.1. Classification (NCBI taxonomy): domain Eukaryota; phylum Rhodophyta; class Florideophyceae; order Palmariales; family Palmariaceae; genus Devaleraea; species Devaleraea mollis. The sequence continues at coordinate 11,929 of JAULCF010789015.1, read as the reverse complement.
AAACATAGGCATGTTCACCTAGAAAAAAGGCTCCTAAACCAGTTTTATAGGTATTCTCTACAGCTCCAACAACATTAAATTGCTTGGTTGTTAAATTATAAGATTCTATTTTTTTTCCAACTGTGTATAGTAGACCATCTAAACCAAAGAATAAGGATGGAGCATTATTATCGGAATAATTACCAAGTATTTCTAATTCCTTAGTTTTGAGATGAAATTTTACTAATGCATTAAATAAGGTATCTCCCGTCATTGTTAAAAAAAGTTCACCGTCAGGACTCATAGCAGCTGCAAAAAAAGTTTCGTGTTTAAATTTTTCGAGTACCTTATAACTACAGGTTTCACCTAGTAGGTCTGACTCATCTTCCAGACAACCAATTAATCCTTTCTGAGTAACAAAAATTACTTGTGCATATATTGGTGTAGAAGAAATAATATGTGCTACTAATAGTATATAAATAATGAACCGTCTCATAGGAAAGTTTTTTGTAATCTACTAATACCAAAAAATAATTGCCCGTGCCATATACTGGCACGAGCAATAAATGTTTTACTTTGATTATTTAGTTTTAAATAACGTACCTGATAATTTTTGTCCATTCGCAATGATATGGTAATGAAAAGTTCCTGATTCTAAATTACCTAAATCATCTAACGTAATTTGTTGTTTTCCTTTATTCAAATCAAATGACCGCTGTTTTAAAATTTGACCATTAAGATTTATAATCATTAATTCTACGGTTTCTGCCCGTTTTAGCTCAAAATTAAATGTAGATTGACTTTGTACAATGGTTGGATAGGCTTTGTGACTATTTCCTTCAAATGGACTACTAATTACTTTTTTACTAACTAGTGGTAAAATTTCTAAATTTAAAGGACGTATATCTCCATAGGGCGCATAAACTCTATTGTCATCACCTCTAATATTTGAAAACTGAATGACTTTGTCTAATCCTCTAATTGCTTTCTTCGCCTTTGCCTTTATATAAAATAAAGGTTCAGTTGGTAGCAAATTAACTCCTTCGGAAGATGTAGAAAACCAAATAATATTGATGAAAGTCTTTCCATCTTTTTCAAAAATATGATAACTATCAGAAGACCATTCAGGTAATTTCCCTGCTTTTAAAGTTACGTCCTCTAATAAATTAGCATCAACTTCAAAACCTAATGACAACATTACTTTATTGGTAAAAGTAGGTATATATACAGGTATTTCAATTTCTTCATTGAATTTGGCGTTTACATCAGAAAAAATTAATTTAGAACGATTACGACTTTGAGCGAAAATTTCACCCTCTCTAAGGCTTGCTGTCGGGTTGCAAGATTCAGAAGGGTCTCCAGTTTTTATCGCATAAAAATCAGAATTCGTAACATCCGTAAGTAAATTATCATAATCTTCGTAAGTATCAGCACTATAATTAGGCACGTTATCCGAACCATCGTAAGTCATACTTGCATATCCACTATCTGTTATAAAATACCAAGCGTTAGGCAGACTTGATGAACCATTGATTTGTTGATTCATTTGTACTATATCAAAAGTAGATATGGTATTACTTAAGTTGACATCTGCAGCCATTTTTGCTTTTTTATCAGGTAGGTCCGTTCTGTTTTGTATATGCTCATTGACTAAATATGAATCGTAAGAAGTAACGCCACATCCTTCTTCATCCGTTTTACTAGGTGTTACTCGATAGTCAACTCCTGGTGATAAAGGAGCAAAGGCAAAATCGCCATTACTGTCCGAAATATCTATCTCTAAAGTAGTAGTTAAATCTAATTTATCAGCAATCGAAACATCAACGTCTTCTAATTCAAATGCATTTGCTATATAATCTATGTAGCCACTAACTTCTACGGCTGGACCACAGTTATCATTAGAATTTCCTCCAAGAGGCATACTACAGTTTGTAAAATCAGCCCATGTAATATTATTAATACCTGCAGTACCACTTGGAAAAGACAAATTAGTACACTCGTCTGGATTAACGTCTATTACTATCTCAAAAAGGGTGATAGGAGAAATGGCTGGTAGCGAAGATCCTTGTGCCCTCATTTCAATTTTTCCATTATCATACTCCATAGAAAAAGCAGTAGATAAACTTGGATTAACTGAATTATCCATGGCAGTTTCGTCAAAAACTATATTACTACCATTAGTGTAATTAACATCAACATCAAAAGTGAAAAAAGCATCAGTAGAGTTTCCTGTCAAAATAACAGGTATCGTTGTAGTGGTTCCAGTAGTTGTAGCGGTACCAAAGCTAAGTGATCCACAAGTCTGCGCATAAAAAGAATTGCTTAACAAAGCACACAATAGGAAAAGTAAAATCTTTTTCATATTATTATATTTTAAAAATTAAGAAATAGACTTTTGCTTAAACAGTTTGGCGACTACAGGCAAAAGTCTTTTTGGTTTTGGGATATATGTTTTAGGATTATTGTCATGACTTTTAAATTGAATATTCAACACTTTCATATATTCAACAAGTACTCCAAAGTCATAAACATTTGATAATCATACATTTACAATTTTAACCAACAAAAAAAGTGATTAAATAAAATCAAATGATTTTATTTAATCACTTTTTCGCAGAATTTGCCATTTTTGTTTATTTATGTTTTAATTTGGTACTATGCCAAAACCTGTTTTAAAACAAATACTAGCTAAACATTAACACAAAACAATATAAGTTCATGTAAAAAATAGAGGTTTTGGCAAGAAATGAAGTTGACCTCAAATTGGTGAGTAAAAAAACAAGCTCAATTGATTATATTTAATCAGCAAAAAAGGCTAATTATCGACCTAAACCATATAATCTTGCCGCTTAATGCCAAGCTTGCGCATTTTTGATTGTAGCGTTCGCCCCTTCATTCCCAATAATTCCGCAGCACTTCCCTCCCCTGTTATTTTCCAGTTCGTGGATTTTAAAGCTTTTAAGATATGCTGCTTTATCATTGCATCAATAGGTAATAAGATACCTTGTTCTTTTGGAGCTTTCATAATAGGTTTCCACCCATTAATATTAAGCATCTTTCCATTAGAAATAATAATTGCTCTTTCTATGATATTCTCTAGCTCTCTAATGTTACCAGGGTAATTATGATTGACCAGTCTTTCCATAGTCGATTTATTCAACTTGGTGACCTGTTTACCCATTCGCCGATTGTACTTTTTAATAAAGTGGTTGATTAAAACAGGTATATCGTTTGGTCTATTTCGTAATGGTGGATTGATTAAAGGAAAAACATTCAATCGATAATATAAATCTTCTCTGAATTTATTTTGTTTGATTAATTTGGGCAATTTTCTATTGGTAGCTGCAATGATGCGAACATCTGTTTTAAGTAACACATTACTACCCAATCTAAAATATTCTCCCTCTTGTAGTACCCTTAATAATTTAGCTTGCAATTTCATTGGCATTTCCCCTATCTCATCTAAAAATAAAGTACCTCCATCAGCTACCTCAAACAAACCTTTCTTTTGTTTAAATGCTCCTGTGAATGCGCCTAACTCGTGTCCAAATAATTCACTCTCTATTAAACTTTCAGATAAAGTGGCACAATTAATAGTAACCAAAGGCTTTTTATTACGCTTACTTTTTCGATGAACAGCTCTCGCAATCAATTCTTTCCCCGTTCCTGTTTCTCCACTTATTAATACCGTCGTATTGGTTGGCGCAACTTCCTCTAGTTTCATTAATACTTTCTGATATTTTTTATCAACGGTTATAATCTCCTCAAATCCCAAAACCTTTTTTAGGGTCGCCTGCAAATAAGTATTTTCTACCTCCAGTTCTTCTTTCAATTTTATATTTTCTGTTAGTAAATTTTGTAGCTCTAATGCTTTTGCTTTTTGTTCGCTTATGTCTCTAATAATACCACAGAAATAATGTTCCGTTCCATCTTTCCAACTAGCTAAAGAAATAGCCATTGGAAAAATACTTTCATCTTTTCTTTTACCCTCTAATTCTACTGTTTTACCAATAGCAGACGGTTGATTAGTTTTCATATATCGACTCATTCCATGACTGTGGGCTTGATGGAATCGCTCAGGCATAATGATTTCTAATGGCTGCTGATAAATCTCATCGTACGTCCAACCAAATATTCGCTCTGCCGCTGCATTCCATAATAATACATTCCCCTTTTTGTCTGCTGTTACGATAGCATCTGTTGCTGTATGAATAACATTTTTAAACTCTAGTTGCTGTTTTAGTAAACTATCCTCTGCTGCTTTCCGAAGACTAATGTCTCTAAAGATAGTACAGTTCATGGTTTCCCCTGCATAGAATACAGTAGTCGCATTAATTTCAGCAAAAATAGTATTTCCATCTTTCTTTTTTAAAACACACTCTCCTACAAAACCTTTCTTCTTCTTCAAGGTTTTTCTAAACTTGTTTTGCCTACTAGCATCATAATCTTGGGCCAATTCTTTTCTATCAAGTATTTCAAATTCTGCTCTAGTGTACCCTAATTGAGTTGTAACTGCATCATTAAAATAAATCAATTCTCCATTAGGCTTACTCCAGACGATTATATCCTGAATTTGATTGAGCGTATGATAAGTCAAATCCTCCAGTCGCTCCATCACACCTACCCGTTCTTGATATTTTGCTATGGCACAAATATAGCCTGCTCCTTCTTCTATATAATATAACTTTGTCTGAGAAGTATAAATTTTTCCATTTGTTTGCCGATAAGCAACTGGTAGGTTAAAATACCGTTTTTGCAACAATAACTCTTTTTGAGTCGCCCATCCTTCCTTTCCTCCTCCTTCTAGTATCTCCCAAGCAAACTTATTGTATAAATCAGATAACTGATAACCCAGTATATCTGCAACTACCTGATTGGCGTATACCAGTTTACCATCTAAATCAGACCAGAATATGAGGTCATTCGTGTGTGTTAAACTAAAATCCTTAAAGTAGAGAGAGGGTGTCTTTTTCATTTTGGTTATGCGTTTTAGAAAAAAAACTGTTTACTAGTTATTCAACAACAAATTTCCGAAAAAATATCTAATCTAAAAAACTCCTCATATAATTATTTCGACATCTTGTTATCACTTTACTTAAAAGCAGTAAACTGATTTTTGTTTTGTTGGGATTATTTCAATTGATAGTATAGCGTATTGCACTAGAAAATGTACATTTTCTAGTGCAATACGCTATACTATCCAAAATTTTCAACATTCAAATGCCACAAAAAAGCTACTAAATTTTATTTGAAAATTTTTCTGCAGCACGTTAAGCTGTGCTATTTAGTAGTAATGGTGGCTTAGGAACTTGAATCGGGATTTTGAAAAAATCAATCCGAAGGACCGAAACGAATGTTGAGCGATGAAAACTCCGACCTGAGCAAGGTAAGCCCCTAAAATAATTACTATTTCAAGATTCTCTATCGCCCTAATTTTTGTTGCCTTTGATTTCTTGCTTGGTTTAATTCATATTTCTTTTGCAAATAATCATCTACCTTATCCCCTGCCATCGCCTTGAATAACTGTTTCTCATTTGGCAATTCAAGCTTTTCCATATGCTCCGAATGACGATTATACATTCTTGCCAAATCTATTGCTTGCTTTCCTCCTAATTCACTTAATCCTTTTGCCAATTCAGTATTTGAACTATTAAACACTACCCGCCTATCTTCATATTTCATTTCTATTTTTGCACCACTTCCTAACGAGCTTTTAAGCACTTGTCTTAATTGCACATGCTCTGATACATCTAAATGACCTTTTAACTTATTCCAGGATAAATTCCTATGAACATCCGATGCTTTAAATAACTTACCCTTGTACTCAAAACTTAATCCATAGATGCCTTTTTCATTTATTGCGTATTTGGGTTTAATTCCATGTTTACCTAACGCTCGCTCAAAGGATATTAATGGAATCTTCGCCCCCTTTTTAGTAGGCAAAGATTCTTTTAAACTAGATGCGACTGCAGCTCTTACTTCCCCTCTATATGCCTGGTGCAATTTAAAATTACTCCCTAACCCCTTTTTATCTAGTTTCACATCTTTAAACTCTGAACCTTTCCAACTCTTACTATTACGTTTTTCATCTTCCACTACTTTATAATACACCACTCCCCTACCCGCTTGCTTGATTCGATATTCAGACCCCTCTCTACCTAATGCTTTATTCAAACTCTTATTATCTACTGGTGCATGAACCATCGCCCGATTCAAATCCTCCTTAATTTCCGTATGATTTTTATTCCGATGATAAGAAACAACCAATCCATACTTTAACTCCAATTCATAGGTGATATCTTTAGAACGGTAACGCTCGTGGCTATCATTTATCTTTGCCTTACTTCCGATATCTACCCTACTACTTAATATATGTACATGGGGATGTGCCGTATCATCATGCCTGTATATTATATAAGGCTGTTTGCCATATCCCATTTTATCCATGTATTCTTTACTTATTTCTATCAACTTTTCATTGTTCAGCTTTGATTTCTCTTCTGCTGCAAAACTTAACGAGACATGAAACACCGGATTTTTAACCCTGCTATTATTCGACAAGACCTTCAAATTCCTATCCGCTTGCTTGGGAGTAGTATTTGCTATCAACCGTTTTCCGATAATTTCTCCCTCCCCTTTGTCCACTTTTTTCTGATTATATAAAGCTGCCCCATAAAAACTATTCCCACTTTTTGAAATATTTGCTATCATCTTTTATCAATTTTAACCAGTTGAAATTTCATTTTATAGCTCTACATTATTTACCCTACCTAGCAATTCCTTTAATATTTGTCCTGTCCTCAGCATCACTTTTCTATCCTGCTCGGTAAAGTTTATATGCTTATAAGTATTAACTGCATGCACTAATTGATTGTAATTAACCCCTATTTTATTCACCGTTTCTGATAACTCTCCTGCTGATACCCACGCCTTTTGCTCCAAGATATGCCCTTCTGATATATCTCGTTTAAACAGTTTCTCCCGAATAAAATCTCCTTTTGTCCGATTCGTCGTCTTACTCATTTCCTCCATTAACTGCCCATATTCCGCTTTTGTAAATCGAACATCTATCCGTTCCGAACGCTTTTCACTTTCCTTTTTTCTTGGTCTCATACCTTACCCTGTTTTTATTTTTGGTACAAAAATTTAATTGCGACTTCGGAGCAAAATCCCTACGGGGTGGAAAATATTCGAGAATTTTTCACCCCGTAGGGCAAGAAGTTTATTTCCGACAATAACTATTTAGCCATTCGGAACGAATCTGGTAAATAGTTATTGTCGGAAATAAACACACCTTGCTAACTACATGTAATTCCGCACGTACACCAATCGCTATGACAAATCTAAGTTACAAATTATCCACCGACTTTCACAACCACCAAATCACAACTTTTTTTTTAGTATTTGTCCGACAATAACTTTTTGAGATAAGATTTGACAAAAATCTTCCTTCTCTCTTTCCACATTTCTCCTTTTCATCCAGTTCGATTTTTATCGCTTTTGTTTTCTCAATTCTTAAAAGCAGTCATGTACAAATTCATTTTAAGCGTTTTTAAGCCGTTTTTCCGATTTTACTCATAATCGCATATAAATTTAAAAAAAATGGCTTAGAAGTTATATTTTTATCTTTAAATGACCTTTTTGATTAAATTTTCATCCTCCATTTCAACACAACTCTTTTTCTAGAAAAATCTGTTCTCAACGAAACTTATCTCTTCCTCCTTAATTTCCAACAGCTGCCTATCTGCCTATCTGCCTATCTGCCTATCTGCCTATCTGCCTATCTGCCTATCTGCCTATCTGCCTATCTGCC
>JAULCF010787905.1:0-20187 GCA_032361265.1 Devaleraea mollis | reverse complement strand
ACTTAATGGGTTTAAGCTCTATTGATGATATAAATTGGCCAATTAAAGCACTGGCCGATTGGACTTATGCAGGACTCCCAGATTGTACCTTTACTTCTACTACTGGAATAGTAGAAATAGAAAAAGCTGATTATCTAGCTTTAATGCCTCCTAGAGTTCCGGATTATACTACAGCTCAAAAAGATTTTGAAGGTGCGCTCATTGTATTGACCAATCGATTGATGACTCCCAAAGAAATGTCTCATTTTAACTGGCAGATGGAGCAAAATGAAATGTTGATTGGAGATCCAAACAGAGTGAGCACATGGTCTACCTATAATTTTAATGAAGCAACAGGTGGTTTGGCTACTTATACCACAAAGTTGCCATGCCCATTAAATTCTGAAGATGACTTGATGATATCTGATAATCCAATTCCAAGTAGCATCTATGAAGCAGTCAATACGATCACGGCTAATACTCCAGCAGTAAACAATGGGAATTTGTCTTTCAAAGCAGGGCAGGTTGTCAGCTTAAATGAAGGCTTTGAAGTTACTTCGTTGACAGAATTTTTGGCAGAAATAATGGGTTGCGGCTTGTAAGGATTGTTGTTTCAAATATGATTCGAATAAATCATATTGAAATGAGTCCCAAGCAATAATGAAATCTTTGAGTAGGATAGTGTAATAGCTACTCCTCCTCGTCAAAGTTTTCAGCAACTTGAGTTTCAATAGTTCTTAGTTTTTCTCGACAGAATTTTAAAAGCTCATTCGCACGCTTAGACTTTACAGCGATCTGATCTATACTGACATCTTCAGATTGGATGTCATCCAAGATCTGGTTTAATTCTGCAAATGCTTTATCGTAAGTTATCTTTGCTTTAGCCATTGGTGTTTACATTTAGTTTGCCATCCTTAAAGTGAATGGTGAATTCTTTTTCTTTACTTGCTTTCTTTTTAGTTGTTATATGGTCTCCAGATTCTGTCGTCACATAACTAAAACCTCTCTTCAATACATTATCTGGATGAACAGCTTTCAATATCAAGTCAGCAGACTTTAACTGTGCATCATTAATTATGAACTTTTGCTGAATAGATGTCTGTAATAATTTCTTCATCGAGCTAAGAGAAATTTGCTCTGAAGAAAAACGATCCCGCACACTATAATACAGACGTTCTTGAATACTATTCAAAGCATTGGTGTCATTATCAAAGACAGCCGCTATTTCTCCATTTATCTCTTGCGCCAAGTCTATGATTGTGCTTTCGAAGTGTAAGTTCTGGTCAATAAGATAGCCAGCTACTGCAGTTGGCGTTTTTAATGAGAGATTTGCAGTCAGGTCAGAAACCGTCTGATCAATTTCATGTCCGATTCCAGTTATTACTGGCAACTTACACTTTGCAATATGTGCTGCAATGTTGAAATTATCAAATCCAGAAAGATCAAGTTTAGATCCCCCACCTCTAATAACGACAACTACATCATAGTCTTTATAACTCTCATTGATTTCTCTAATAGATTCAGTGACTTCTTTTTCCATGTTTTTTCCCTGCATTGCAGAGTCAAACAGAGCAATCTCGTAAGCATAATCGTACTTGTTATTATTCAGTTGCTCCATGAAATCTGCAAAGCCTGCTGCTTTTTCTGAAGAAACTACTGCAATCCGCTGCAGAACAGAGGGTAGATTCTTACGATGATTTAAGTTTAATAGCTTTTCATCCTTAAGTCTTTCTAGAACTTGCTGGCGCTGAAGCTCCATCTGTCCCATGGTATAATTAACATCAATGTCTTCAATCACAAAGCTCATGCCGTAGCGTTCACTGTATCCTATATTACATTTGAGCTTGACTCTGACCCCAGCTTGAAGGATGCTGCCAAAGAGTTTCCCAAGTTTCTTTTTAATGAATAAGGCATTTCTATACCAAATGGCAGCTGAGGCTTGCGCCTTGATTTCATCCTTATTCTCTTCTTTATCAATGAGTTGTAAGTAGTAATTACCTCGTTTTTCATTAATCTGGTTTATCTCGCACTCAATCCAGACTGCTTCCTCAAAGTTAAGGGCGATAACTCGCTTAATATATTCATTGACTTCGTATAGACTATATGACTCCAAATTGGCTGATTGTTAGCTTGAAAGCATTAAGGTAATAAATATATGTTTATCTACGATTTTGTAAGTTATTTTTGTATTCTGCCAATTTCGGCAAATAAATCCTAAGAATATTTGATTATTATAAAATTTTATTCTAGCATTGTGGTTCGAAAATATTGTTAAACCGTAGATAAAATGGTAGAAAAGTTGGACAAGATTGATTTGAAGATATTGAAGATACTTCAGGAGAATAGCAAAATTACAAATCTAGACCTTTCAAAGAAAATAGGGCTATCACCTGCACCTACTCTTGAGCGTGTAAAGAAACTAGAAAATACCAATATAATAGAAAGTTATCACGCAAAAGTTTCAACTGAAAAGATCGGATTGAATATCCGTACGTTTGCATTGGTATCTATTGCATGGCACAAAGAAAATGCGCTTGATAATTTCTTGGCGAAAGTCAACAACATAGATGAAATTACTGAGTGCTTCATTATTACTGGTGATGCAGATTTTTTATTGAAGATTGTTTGTAAGGATATGCAAGCCTATGAGCAGTTATTGTTCAAGCAGTTGTCTCAGATTGAAGAGGTTGAAAGACTAAAGACTTTAATGACGCTTTCACAAGCTAAAAATACAACAGTCTTACCGTTTGATTATCAAATGGAAGACTAGAATTGAGTAATAAGAAGTTGACTCCGCTATGGAGTCTGCGCAATGAATTTTCTGGAAGGAATTCTTCCCCCACGTCTTATTTGTTTGGTACTATGCATGTTCAAGATGCTAGAGCATTCGCCTTTGCCCATAAGGCAAAGGAGTGCTTACTCACATGCGACGAATTCTTTACTGAGATAAGATTCGATGGTATGGTTGAAGAAAGCATGATAAAAGCTCAACAAATGCCTGAAGGGCAAAGCCTTAGATCTTTGCTTGGAGAGAAGAAATTTGCGAAAGCGGAAAAGATCATTTCTAAGGCATTCAATGTGCCCTTATCAAGGATGGATGGTCTTCTACCCATGGTTGTTATCAATCACTTAGTCATGCAGTCTTTGTCTGTTGATCAAGCAGAACATCTCGATATGACGCTTCATCAATATGCTAAAGAAAATGAAAAGAGGGTACGTGGGTTGGAGACAGTTGCAGAACATGTGTCAGTGCTTGAAAATATCCCGCTGGAGATGCAGAAAAAGCAATTGATGGACTTGGTCAAGCAGCCAGGGAAATACAAGAAAAAGGTCGTGCAATTGGCAGACGTCTATGCTAAGGGCGATATTTATGCCCTTTATAAATCTTCCAAAAAATCTATGGGAAAATTGAAAGCCCTTATGATCTATGATAGAAATCACCTGATGGCCAATCGTATCTCTAAAAACATAGAAACATCCTCATTTTATGCCTTCGGTGCTGCCCACCTTGCAGGAAAGCAGGGGATTCTTAAAATATTAAAAAATAAAGGGCTTAAAGTACAACCTATTCTCACCTAGAGATGTTTTTATTTGTATTATTTGCTGTTTTTAATATCTCAGTAGAATTGGAGGAGGAATTGGTGAAGCTCAAGGAAAAAAACGTAATCCATTGCAATAGCTAAGGTGAGTATTTTTAACCTGCCTGTCCAGCAGACAGGCGAAGAGATTGACAAATTAGACTCAACTATTTGTGACATTAGAGATAGTAATTAGTAAGTGTACCAATCCTATCTCAATAGCTTATTGCATTAACTATGTCTTGGTTTTAAATAATCAAGGTTTAGAAGAACAAACATCAATTAATGAGCATTCATTTTAAATATCTATTCAATATTTTTCTACTCTTTTTTACGTTTCAAAGTTTGGCTCAGACTGTGACACTCAGTGGTTACATTAAAGATGCTGAAACTGGAGAGACTTTGATTGGTGCTAATATTTACAACGCCGCAGATCAAGCTGAAGGAACCTCAACCAACGCATACGGTTTTTATAGTCTGAGTGTGAAGCCTGGAAACTACTCGATGGTTGTAACCTATCTAGGATATAATAATCTTGTTCAAGAATTGAATTTGACCCAAGACATGACTTTTGATTTTGAATTGGGTCAGGGTGCTGTGCTAAAAGAAGTGGTCATCAGCGGTAAAGAAGCAGAAAAAGATGCCAATGTGCAATCAACTCAAATGGGTAGGGTAGAGCTGCCCATGGAAAGCATCAAAAAGCTCCCTGCTTTACTAGGTGAAGTTGATATTCTCAAGACCTTGCAATTATTGCCTGGTGTGCTTTCTTCAGGAGAAGGAGGCTCTGGCTTTTATGTGAGAGGTGGTGGTCCTGATCAGAACCTGGTGCTCCTCGATGAAGCAGTAGTTTACAATACAGGACATTTGCTGGGATTCTTTTCCGTCTTCAACGCCGATGCAATTAAGAATACAACATTGATCAAAGGCGGGATGCCAGCCAAGTATGGAGGGAGATTATCTTCAGTGGTTGATGTGCAGATGAGTGATGGAAATTACAAGAATTATCAAGCAGAAGGTGGTGTCGGTATCATTTCTTCTAGATTAACAGTTCAAGGGCCAATACAAAAAAATAAATCATCATTCCTCGTTTCAGGAAGGAGAACTTATGCCTTGGATCTGGCTCAACCATTTCTTGTAGGTGGTACTTTTGAAGGAACCAATTATTATTTCTATGACTTTAATACCAAGTTGAATTTCAAACTTTCAGACAAGGATAGAATTTTTGTAAGTGGATATTTTGGCAGAGATGTATTAAACTTTAGACAGCCTGAAAGGGATTTTTCATTTGATCTACCATATGGAAACACAACAGCGACCATAAGGTGGAATCACTTATTTAATGATAAGTTATTTATGAATGTCTCAGCAATTTATAATGACTATCAGTTTGCTTTTAATGGAGGTCAGGAAGACTTTGTGTTTCAAGTCAAGAGTGCTATTGAGGATGTTAACTTGAAAGTAGATTTTGATTACTATCCAAGTCCGATGCATAGTATAAAATATGGAGTGAATACGACTTATCATAAGCTTACTCCAAATACAGCAACTGCCCAGAATGGTGATGTCTCATTTGAAACTGGATTTGAACCAAAATATGCTCAAGAAACAGGTATTTACATTCAAGACGATATTAAAGTCAATCCACAACTGAGTATCAATGGGGGAATTAGATTTTCCATTTTCAATCAGCTTGGTCCGTATACTTCTAAGCTTGATGGACAAGAGTATGCTAATTTTGAAACCGCCAAAACCTATACGGGATTTGAGCCAAGACTTAGTGGTAAGTATACCTTATCCAAAGACATGTCCGTTAAAGGAGCAGTCACTTTTACAACTCAATATGTTCACCTAGTCACCAATTCGGGGAGCACCTTACCGACTGATATATGGGTGCCTAGCACAGAAATAATAGAACCACAACGAGGCATACAATATGCAATAGGGTTGTTTAAAAACTTTGATGATGCGATGTGGGAGACTTCTTTGGAGCTTTATTACAAAGACCTAAGGAATCAAATCGACTATGCAGAGGATTATGTCAATGATTTTGGCGTTGAGATTGAGGATTCATTTGTATTTGGTCAAGGGAGAGCTTATGGTTCAGAATTTTTTCTGAGAAAGAATAGAGGGAAGCTGTCTGGCTGGATAGGATATACATTAGCAAGAACGGAAAGGGCATTTGATGATATAGAGGATGGAAGGTGGTATCCTGCCGTTTATGATCGCCTACACGACTTATCTATTGTTGCCAATTATGAATTAAGCGATAAGCTTGAAATCGGTGCTAGTTTCATTTATGGATCAGGTAGGTGGTATACTCCATACAAGAGTTTTTATTTTATAGAAGGGAATATTGCCCCTGAGTTTGGTCCTAGGAATTCAGCGCAATTACCAGCATATCATCGTTTTGATTTGTCAGTGACCTACACTCCAAAAGCAAAGAACGAAAAGAAATATAAGGGTTCTTGGAACTTGTCATTTTATAATATTTACAATAGGAAGAATCCATACTTTATTTTCTATGATGCAGCTACTAATCGAGAAACGGGAACGACAAAGTTGGAAGCTTTTAAAGTGACTATATTTCCCATTATACCATCCATCAGTTACAGTTTTAAATGGAATCAAAAAGCCAAATAATGAATTATAGAGTTCTAGTTTTTATAAGCTTGGCCTTGATGTTTTCTGCATGCCAGGAACCTTTTATTCCCGAGAATTACTCTGATGAACCAGACTATGTCATAGAGAGTTTTGTGGAAGCAGGAGAGGGAAGTCTACCTGCCTATTTATTGATCAGTGAGTCTGTCCCATTTTTAAATGAGATAAGTGCCGAGGCTTTACTGGATATATTTGTCACTGGTGCTGATGTTGATATTTATGATGGAGAAAACACGGTAAGATTGAGTGAAGTTTGTCTCAGTACTTTACCTCCAGAAGCAAGAGAAGCGCTTGGAACACAATTAGGCTTGAATACAGATAGTCTCGATTTTGACTACTGTTTGTATATAGATGTCTTTGATCAATTGAATAGAGATTTTGGGAAATCTTATGAATTGCGAGTTGTTGTGGGGGAAGATGAAATGACAGCATCTACGACCATTCCAGATCTAGTGCCCTTGGATACTGTTTACTTTACTGAAGTACCCGGAACCCCTATTGATTCGCTTGCGCAAATGTGGGTAAGTATCAAAGACCCCATAGGTCCTAACTTTTACCGATACTTTACGGATGATGGATTTGGAAGATTGACTACAAGTCCATTTGGTTCAGTGTTTGACGACGCATTTATAGAAGGAATAGAGTTTGAATTCCCTTTGCAAAAAGGATCTGTAAGAGGAGCCGATACGGATCCATCAACCTTTGGATTCTTTGCAACAGGTGATACAACTACAGTAAAGTGGGCAACAATAGATGCACAACACTATGATTTTTGGTACACCTATGAATTTAATTTGAACAATCAAGGTCCATTTGCTTCTTACACTAGAGTGTCTCACAATATTGATGGTGCTATTGGAATATTTGGGGGTTTGGCAGTAGATAATACAACCATTGTTGTTGAAAAATAATCCTTCCGATCTTCTAATAAAAAGATTTATGGAAATATTTCTCGGCTCTTAAATCTTTATTCTTGTCATAAATCTTAGGTCTTAATCCTTACATCTTCTTAGCTTTCGGTTCAGGACCCCCTTCAACTATATTTACCCACAATTGAGAGTCATTAAGAATCGAAAGTTTGTCGATATCGTACATGTTATTTGATTCTAAGTTTTCCAATTCAATGGTCTCTGTACTATAAGCTACCTGCCTGGCGCTTTGATCAAAAGTAGGTTCATTGTTAAACAGAAACATGGTTGACATGCTGACTAAGAGAAAGCATGCGGCAACGCCACTCAACAATCTCATCTTATGCTTATAAGATTTATTCTTTTTGTGGAGATCGTTATTTTCTTGGTGTAGGGTATTGTTCTCTAGCATTGTTTCTAGACGATCCCAACTAGAGTCTTTTGGCTGAGGATTGATGTCATCAGCTGCAGATCTAAACTTTTCGTTATCATTATTTATTACGGTCATGATCTATATCGGAGATGTTGTTTTTTTTTATTTAAAATATCAGCAAGTCTCTTTTTTGCAAGTATTAATTGCGACTTACTGGTGTTGATGCTGATGCCTAATTGCTCAGCTATTTCTCTATGCTTAAATCCTTCGATTACATGTAAGTTGAATACTGTACGGTAACCTGTCGGTAACTCATCAAGAATTTCCAATAATTCGTTGTATTCTAGAATATCAGCAATTGATTGGTCTTTGTTTCCTATCGCTCTTGCTCCATCAATATCAACTAAAAGCATTTTCTTCTTTCTGATTTGCATCAAGCATTCATTTACTGCAATTCTTCTCATCCAACCTTCAAAACTCCCGGAACCATTATAGCTTCCAATTTTCTTCATTATGCAGTAAAAACTCTGAATCATAGCATCTTCAGCCTCATCCCTCTTTCTAAGGTATCTCATGCAAATCCCAAGAATATATGAAGAGTATTTATCATATAGTTCTTTTTGCGCTAAGCGTTCGTTATTTTTGCATGCTGATATGAGTGAAAGTTTTTCCAAAAATCAGTGTTTATTATAGAGATGCTCACACTTTCATTTTTGGTGTGTAACCTCTGAATTTTTATATAATATATTCAATTTAAGCGAATTTTATGGAATTATCCACGACGTATAGTCCTAATGAAGTAGAAGATAGGTGGTATAAGTACTGGGAAGAAAAAGGTTATTTTCATTCCGAACCCGATGAAAGAGAGTCGTTTAGCGTCGTCATTCCTCCTCCAAATGTTACTGGAGTCCTTCATATGGGCCATATGCTCAATAATAGCATCCAAGATATTTTAATCCGAAAAGCTCGTCTTGATGGTAAAAATGCTTGCTGGGTACCTGGTACCGATCATGCCTCAATTGCTACGGAAGCAAAGGTGGTAAGAATGTTAAGAGAGCAAGGAATTAAAAAATCGGACCTTACTCGTGAAGAATTTTTAAAACATGCTTGGGATTGGACGGATAAATATGGAGGAATCATTTTGCAACAGCTTAGAAAACTAGGTGCAAGTTGTGATTGGGAACGTACTTCATTCACCATGGATGAGGTGAGATCAAAAGGTGTTATTAAAGCTTTTGTTGATCTGTACAACAGCAATAAACTATATAGAGATTATAGAATGGTAAACTGGGATTGTGAAGCCCTCACCGTTCTCTCCAATGAGGAAGTTCTTTATAAAGATGAACACTCCAAACTTTACCACGTAAGATATCAGATAGAAGGAACGGATGAATGGCTAACCGTTGCCACAAAAAGACCAGAAACGATCATGGGTGATACAGCTATTGCTGTTAATCCAAAAGATGAAAGATATACACACCTAAAAGGTAAACGCGCGATTGTGCCCTTGGTTAATAGATCAGTACCAATCATTTTTGACGATTATGTTGATGTTGAATTTGGGACAGGTGCATTGAAAGTTACTCCTGCTCATGACCCCAATGATTACGATATTGGGAAAAGACATGACCTTGAAGTCATTTCAACCATTAATGAAGATGGAACCTTGAATGAAAAGGCGCAGTTTCATGTTGGCGTAGATCGATTCAAAGCTAGAAAACTAGTTTCTGATGATCTTCAGGCTTCAGGTAATTTATTGGCAATAGAGGATTATACCTCAAGCATAGGAAGATCTGAAAGAACCAATTCTGTAGTTGAACCGATGTTATCCTTACAATGGTATGTAAACATGAAAGCCATCGCCAAACCAGCCTTGGATTCTGTTGAAAACGATGATGTTGAGTTTTTCCCAAAGAAATTTAAAAATACTTATAGGCACTGGATGGAAAACATTCGTGACTGGTGTATCTCAAGACAGCTTTGGTGGGGGCATAGAATACCTGCTTGGTATCATGGAGAAGAAGTATTTGTTGCAGAGACTGCAGAAGAAGCATTGGCTCAAGCTCAGAAGCGATTTAATAATCCTGCAATGACGCTAGAGCATATGAAGCAAGAGGAAGACGTACTAGATACTTGGTTCTCTTCATGGTTGTGGCCGATTACAGTATTCAATGGATTTGATGACCCGGAAGAGCTGGCCTATTATTATCCGACCAATGTATTGGTGACAGGATGGGATATAATTTTCCTTTGGGTAGCTCGTATGGTCATGGCGGGATATGAATGGCAAAATGAAAAGCCATTTGAACACGTGTACTTTACTGGAATGGTAAGAGATGAGAAGAGAAGAAAGATGAGTAAATCATTGGGGAATTCTCCTGACGCACTGAAATTGATTTCAGACTTTGGAGCGGACGGAGTAAGATTTGGAATGTTAAGTTCGAGTCCAGCAGGTGGAGATTTATTGTTTGATGAGAAACTATGTGAGCAAGGGAAGAATTTCTGTAACAAGATGTGGAATGCATTGAGGTTGTTAAAGGGATTTGAAATTGATGATTCTTTGGAGATGCCAGAAAGTAATGAAAAAGCCATTGAGTGGTTTACTTCACTAGAGGCTAAAACACAAGCATTGGTTGCGGAAGAATTTTCACAGTATAGATTAAGCGAAGCATTGATTAAGCTTTATCAGTTCATATGGACAGACTTTTTCTCTTGGTATCTTGAAATGATCAAGCCGGAATACCTGAAGCCAATAGATAGAAAAACTTACGAAGCTACTATTGAATTCTTTTCAACAATATGTACCATGCTTCATCCATTTATGCCATTTATCACAGAAGAGATTTGGCATTTATTGAAAGAGAGAAAAGAAGGAGAAGATTGTATCGTTTCCAAGACTCCCGCTGCAGCAACATTTGACGAAAGTCTATTGACTCAAATTGAACTGCTTAAGGATGTTGCAAGTAACGTACGAGATATCAGAAACAAGCAGCAGATGAAGAAGCGAGATATTTTGAATGTTGCTGCTATTAAATCCGATGAAACAGTTGCTATTGCTCAAGGTAAAGGCATGATTGAGATCCTCCAAAAGATCGCTTTTGTTGGCACTTTTGATTTAGTAGAGGAAGCACCTGATTCGGCGGTAGCTTTTATTTCTGGTAAATCAGCTTTCCATATTCCTGTCGAAATGAATATCGATGTAGACAAAGAGTTGGAAAAATTAAATGGAGATCTAGAACATCAAAAACGATTTGTGTCAGGAGTAGAAAAGAAATTGAGTAACGAAAGATTTGTAGCTGGAGCACCTGAAGCTGTTGTTGGAATGGAGCGTAAAAAGCTTGCAGATGGTCTAGCGAGAATTGAACAGATTGAAACGCAAATTAAAAACTTGCAATCTTAAAATAAGCATTAAAGTAATACCACCATGAAGAATTTTTCTTTTAAGTCAATGCTAATTCACCTTATTGCATTTGTCATTTTTGTAGTGGCTGCGGCAACTTATTTTGCTCCGCAATTTTCTGGCAAGAAGATAAATCAAGGAGATACTATTTTATTTCTAGGGATGTCTCAAGAAATCAATGATCATTATGAGAAGACTGGAGAATGGACTCAATGGACAAATAGCGGCTTTGGTGGAATGCCTTCATATCAGATTAAATCTGTCCAGTCGACAAACTATGTAGTTAAGCTTATAAAAGCAATGTCATTGTGGATTCCGCGTCCTGCAGGTATGTTTATTTTTGGTGCTTTTTGTTTTTATTTAATGGCGCTTGTTTTGGGTGTACATCCGTGGCTTGGTATTATTGGAGCTTTAGCTTTTGCATTTTCAACCAATAATGTGGTGCTATTTGAAGCGGGTCATAATACAAAGATCATGACGATTATGTCAATGCCTCTTATTATTGCTGGAGTCATTCAGGCCTACAAAGGCAAATTGTTTTCAGGGCCTTTAGTTTTTGCATTAGGAATGGGGTTTTGCTTTGGATCCAATCACCCTCAGATGACCTATTATTTAGGTATACTTATGTTGATTTACGTTTTAATTAAAGGAGGTGCTGCCATTAAAAATGGAACCATACCAACCTTTGCTAAAGCTAGTGGCCTTTTAGCTTTAGCCGTAATTATATCCTTGGGTACTTCTGCTGCTAAGCTATTGCCCACATATGAATATGGTAAAGATACTATGAGAGGTGCGCCGATTTTGAAAACAGAAGGAGTAGCTAAGTCGAGTAGTGAAGTAGATGGGCTAGAGTGGAGCTATGCAACAGCTTGGAGTAATGGTTGGAAAGATCTTTGGCCGAGCTATATCCCCTTGGCAGTTGGAGGAAGTAATATCCCAGGTGAATCAATTAGTGAGAAAACATCTTTAGGTAAAGAGCTGAAGAGAAGAGGGATGAATTTAAAAACAACACCTTTGCCAACTTATTTTGGGGGACTATCTGCAACGAGTGGGCCTATATACTTTGGAGCGGTTATCTGCTTCTTGTTTTTACTTTGTTTCCCCTATCTAGAATCTCAATTGCGATGGTGGGGTGTGGCAAGTGTGCTTCTTACAATGTTCCTTTCCTTAGGAAATAATATGGAGTTTCTTTATAGGATTTTCTTTGATTATTTTCCCTTTTTCAATAAGTTTCGAACTCCAAATAGTATTCTTTCTGTGACTGCATTGATCGTTCCATTAATTGGAATTTTATCCCTCGATCAATTCTTTAAAAAAGAAATTACCAGTATCAATAAAAAAGGAATTATCATACCGGCTGCGGTTTTAGTATTAGGTGCACTATTGTTAGCTTTTGTTGGTCCTATGGTAATGTCCTTCGAAAGTGCTTTTGATTCTCAGTTGATTCAAGCAGGAATTAAAGCTAGCTCGCTAGAAGAAACAAGAGTTTCAATGATGCAGGGGAGTGCTTATAGATCAATTTTATTCATTGCATTGGCAGCTGGAACATTGTTCTTATATGTCAGGAAAACCATCAATGCAAAAATCGCAATGCTCATTGTTGGAGCCTTGGCTTTGGCAGATTTATTTATGGTTGATAAGAATTATGTCAACAATGATGATTTTATCACTAACAGAAATTTCAATAGAAACTTTGAGAAAAGGCCAGTTGATGAACAGATATTAAAGGACATAGATCCACATTATAGAGTATTGGATATGTCTGTAGGTAATCCATTTGTTAGTTCAACTGCAAGTTATCATCATAAATCCATTGGGGGAATGCATGCAGCCAAGTTACAGCGATATTCCGATCTAATAGATAAACATTTAACGACAAACAATCAAGCGGCTTTTGATATGCTTAATACTAAGTACTTTATTGGGAGCGGACAGAATGGACAGCTAGGGGTTCAAGAAAACCCAGGCGCTGCGGGTAATGCTTGGTTTGTAGATAACATCAATATAGTCGCTTCCGCAAATGAAGAAATAGAAGCATTGAATGGTCTGGACGTTAAAAGTACAGCAGTAGTTCATTCAGAATTTAATAGCTATTTAGCAGGTATGAGTCCAAGTAAAAATGGAGCAATAAAGTTGACCAGTTATGCACCTAATAAATTAGTATACAGTACTAATTCTAGTTCTGATCAGCTTGCGGTATTCTCTGAGGTATGGTATGGTCCAGACAAAGGATGGAATGCTACAATCGATGGAACTCCAGTTGATCACATCAGAGCCAATTATATCTTGAGAGCGCTTAAAGTTCCTACGGGGAAACATGAGATTGTATTTGAATTTAGTCCTTCTAGTTATAAGACTGGAAAAATAATTGCCTTGATCTGTTCATTAATGATTATCGGAGGCTTTCTGTTTTGGTTGTTCCGTTGGATCAAGAGTGAGGATCAAGTTTAAAAATCAATGGCTTTTACTTAGTCAAACATGGGAAAGTCATTAAATGCTTTTATTCTATTGATTTCTAAAACCCAAATGGATATAGGTATCCCCACTGATAAAAGAGCAGGAGCACCAATCATTGGCCACAATAAACCAGCGATTAAAATGGACATTAAAAAACCATAGATAATAAGTTTGTAAGAAACAGACGCTTGTATTTCATGAGGAGTTTTTGGTTGGTTTCTATTACAACTTGGACAGATTACAGAAAAAGTACTGCCCTTAAGCTGTTGAATTTTAACCTTGCTTTTTGCATTAACCTTAAGTGGAACTTTTACTTTGCAGCACACACAGTTAGAATGTAGGATCATGGAGTTGAAGTTGTTTTGTTGTTGTTGTTGTTGTAACTGACTGTAATCAGCTAATAATGATTTTTCTTGGGGTTTTGCGGGCTAGGCGTTGATAAAACGTTTGAGAATTCTCACTATTGCTTGAATAGGGAAATAAAGTAACTCTCTTAGCTCATTTTAATGGAACAAGACGCCATGGCTACTGAGAACATAAGAGAGTTTTTTTAGATAGAAGCCTTTAGGAAAAAGCCAATAAGTTAATTGTAAGATGGAATATTACAGTATTTAGAGTTCTGTTAATATTAAGGACAAATAATCTACCTAAGGTTAATCTTCATATTTGCACCTACTTTGAGTTGCTTGGTTTGTGTAAGAATATTTTTAAACAATAAATCCAATTTCTTTACATTAAAATCTTCAGGTAAATCAGCTGTAGAGAAAGGAAGTATACTTGTTACTAGACTGCTCGTAAATCTTTTTGTTGCATCCCATTCACAAGTAGAGAGTGTTTCTACAATGTTTTCAACTGATGCAAAAATCTCTTTTAGCTTAGATTTTTTACCATGATTTTCAATCTCATTGTCAACCAAATATAAAGCACTGAACAGCATGAATTCATCATGGGTTAAAGTCAGAGACAGAATGCTTATCCCATTTTGAACAAGCGAAAGATTCAATTCATCTTCCGATATTTTCATAACATCTATATTTCCCAAGCTAAATTCAGTATCAAAAATACAATCACTACATGAATTTCCTTCTAGCAGACTAATGTATAAGATGCTATCACAACCAAGTACATTCACAAGACTTTGTGTGTAGTTACCTGGAAAGGAATTATCTTCATTATTGATACACAAGGATCCCCCTCACAAATAGCAAACTGTAAATTGGTTTCACTATCTTGAAAAGGACAGTATTATGGCAAAGAGAAAAGAGGAAGTGTTCATGGTATGGTTTATTTTTTCATTGCAAGAATTCTGATGATAGATGGATCTTCATCTTTATAAACCGCAAGGCCTTTAGATTCTAGTTTATACAAGATGTCTAATCCAGCATCTTTTATCCTAGTTGCAAGCTCATCAATTACTTCAAATCTTCTATAATGATCTGAAAAGAAAGCATTATCGGGCATTTCAGTCCCTTGCCCATAAAGTTCATCATTTACGCTCCTTACCTCTATGAAAAAGATGCCATTGGGATTAAGCGTTTCTTCTGCCCACTTCAATAACTTCTTTTCTCCTTCTAGGTCAATTGCATGAAGCGTAAACCTTGAATAGAGATAGTCGACCTTATCTAAGTTAGGCATATTGGTCATGTCCCCAGATAGAAAATTTAAACTATCTAAATCTTTAAACTTTTCAGTTAAGAAATCCAACTCTTCAGTACATTGATCAACAGCTAAAACATTAACATGGTTCTGAGCAAAATGAATACTGTCTTTCCCATTTCCACAACCTAGCTCAATCATTTTTTTTCCTTCTTCTAGAAAGGGTAGGACAAATTTTGCAAATCCTGAACATGGTGCTGGATCTCTGTGCTTTGCATAATATTTTTCCCAATAGTCATATGACGTCTCCATCTATTTGTTTTTAATTTCTTGACAAGTTTTATTTATAAGGGTAGAATTCAATGCATCATTTGGTGTGTACCAATTTGATATTGGAATCTTCCATTCTTTTCCATATGTTTCTTCTAATCTCAACTCGGTGTTCTTCGGTATTTTGAAATTTACGTTCAAAAACTCCTTATCAATAAAGTCAGAATAAGTTGTGTAAATTTCTCTTACAACAAATTCTTTTTGATCGTTTAATGGAAATAAATGACTGATCATTTTCTTTCCATCTTTACGATAATAAAAGAGATCTATTTTTACATTTAAATATGAGAAACTTTGTTCCATGGCATATTTGCCACCATCAACAATAATTTTTCTCTCATAAGTAAATCCTTCCTTTTCCATCGCATTGATAATCTTTGGGGAATAATCATCGAGAAAGACACCTACATCAACATCTGTGTCATAAGAAATAAGCTTGCCATCTCTATAAACGCCAAGTAGTGTTCCGTAATCAAGCCAAAATAAAACCCCTAGATCATCAAAGGCCTTTTTAGCTTTCAAAAGAACCTCATTTCCATTAGCCTTAAAATCCCTGTTCTTCTTGATGTATTTTAACTTATGAAGAATAGGTAAGTAAAATGGTCTTAAAGTACTTTTTACCTTACCGAATATGCTGCTCATCTATTTTTATTGGATTATGGCAAAGCACAAAGTTAAAATCTATTCTGAATTTTTCATTTCACATAACAATAAACTTTAATATTTATCCAATATTTACTCATTGTAAACATTGCTTACATATCTTCATGTAGCTATTATAACTATCCTTATTGTATTATGAACTTGTTAAGTATTTTGAAGAATCCTCTTTTTTCCTTAGAGAAGTTTATTCGAGGAATGAATAAGGCACCATTCATCAATGCTTACAATAAAAAGATAGAAGCGATAAGAGAAGCAAATTCCAGAAGCATTGATCTAGACTCTATGTTTGAAGATACCAGGCATTTGGTGGGAAGTGACATTGATAAGATAAAAGTAATTTCTATGAAAATCTTGGCCATGATTGACTATCTGGCGCAAGAATACAACTTTAATTATTTCATGTCCTATGGGACACTGATTGGCGTTGTAAGACATCAAGGATTCATTCCTTGGGACGATGACATAGATCTGATGATGACTAAGCAAGACCTTGAGAAACTAATTTCAGTTTCACATCAACTTCCATCTTCAATAAAGTTTTTTGCACAAGGCCTTAACTTCTTGAAAGTTATGGATAAATATTCTAAAATGAGCATCGACGGAATGCGAGGAGTAGCTGTTGACATTTTTGTTTTGGATGGAGATCAGGAACAATACAGTTTTGTAAATGTCCATACTCAAAGAAAGATATACTTAAAAGGTGTGGATGTTTTTCCACTCCAAAAGTTACCATTTGAAAAAAGGCAAGTTCCAGTACCAGCAAATTACCATGAGTTACTAACTGATATCTATGGAGATTATATGAAATTACCCCCTGAAGAAAAACGAGTTTCTCATCATGTAAATAATACCAGTGTCCATATTTCTCCATTTCCAAAAACTAAGATTCAATAATTGAAGCTATCTATTGCCATATGCACTTATAATCGAGCAGAGCTTGTACGGTTCTGTCTCCAGTCCCTCGTTGAACAGAAGGGTAGTTTTGGTGAATATGAAGTCTTAGTCATTAATAACAACTCAAAAGATAATACCATAGATGTTGCCAATGAATTTATCGGTATTATCCCAAACTTGCGAGTGATTACTGAAACCAAACAAGGATTGAGTCATGCTAGAAATCGTTCTTATCTTGAAGCCAAAGGTGAGTGGGTCTGTTACTTAGATGATGATGCCAAAGCGCATAAAAACCTTCTTGAAGAATCATTCCAAGCAATCGAAGAAAAAGAATACGATTGCTTTGGAGGAGTTTATCTTCCATGGTATAAATTTGGCCAACCAAAATGGTTTAAAGATTCTTATGGAAGTAACAAAAAGCCATTCTCCACTGATACTGTATTAAGAGGTGATATGCATCTCAGCGGAGGTATATTTTATGTTAAACGAAATTTATTAAACAAATTAAACGGATTTTCGACTGAACTAGGGATGAGTGGTAACAAGGTTGCCTACGGAGAAGAAACTGAACTACAGCTAAGAATAAGGGAGATGGGCCTGGATACTGTTTATGTCCCAAGTATACAAATAGATCATTTAGTTCCTGAATACAAGTTAAATGTAGATTGGTTTTTAAATGCTGCCGAAGCTCTTGGGCGTGATCAAGTAAGGATGGGAATGATAAAGAAGAATCCGCTTGCTTTTTTTATCCAAGCCATTATACTTCTTGGATTAACATTTGTGGATACTTTAAGGCACAGTTTTAAATTATTAAAGCCAGACTATTTTTTGGAAAACTGGAAAATAGATGTGCTAAGGAAAGCTTATAAAAGACTCGGTGTTTTAAAACAGATTATCTCTTAGGTTTTTATTCCTACAAAGACCAATAACTCATTCCATCAAACTTCTGATAAATTGATTTGATATCAATCAAAATTGAGTCTTCATTACATATTGACTTAAACATATCTTCTCTATAATTCAGGAATTCATCATGCTTAACCGCCGCTATTACACAATCATATTGCGAACCAATTTCTTCAATTGTTTTTAGTTGATATTTCAAGGATAACTCTTCCTTATTAACATGAGGATCATATATCTCAACGTCAACATTATAATTTTTCAACTCTTGTATGACTTCAATAACCTTGGAATTTCTGATGTCACTAACATTTTCTTTGAAGGTAACTCCAAGGATTAGTACTCTAGACCCAGAGGCCTTCTTGTTGTTGAACTTTAAGTGGGTTAAAACTCTATCTACCACATGCTTGGAAAGATTATCATTGACCTTCCTACCAGCTAAAATGATCTCAGGTTTATAGCCTAATTTTTCAGCTTTATAAGTCAGATAGTATGAGTCTACTCCGATGCAATGTCCACCGACCAAACCTGGGTAGAATTTTAAAAAGTTCCACTTTGTTCCTGCTGCGGCCAGCACCTCATTTGTATTGATGTCCATGTGGTCAAAGATCATAGAAAACTCATTCATCAATGCGATATTGAGATCACGTTGTGTGTTTTCAATAATTTTTGCTGCTTCCGCAACTTTGATACTAGTGGCTCGATGTACACCTGCTTTTATGATGTGTTCATAAAGGCGAGCAACATCATCAAGACTTTTCTCTGTATCTCCAGAAACGATTTTGATTGTGTTGGTTAAAGTATGCGTTTTATCTCCTGGATTAATTCTCTCAGGTGAATATCCAACATTGAAATCACTTAAGTGTTTTAATCCTGATTCTCGTTCTAAGATTGGGATACAATCCTCTTCAGTGCACCCAGGATAAACGGTTGATTCAAATATGACGAATGAACCAGGTTTCATATACTTTCCAATCGCATCAGAAGCACTTTTTAATGGTCTTAGATCTGGAGATTTCAAACTGGTGATAGGAGTCGGAACTGCTACAATAAAAACAGATGCTTCTTGAAGCATCTCGGCAGATGAAGTAAAGGAGATTGATCGATTACTAAATTCACTATTTGAAGTTTCACCTTTGGGGTCACTTCCTTGCTTTAGTTTTTCAATCAAAGATTTATCAATATCAAAACCAATGACATCCATATCCTTACTGAACTCTAGTGCCAATGGTAAGCCAACATAGCCCATTCCGATAATGGCCATTTTCCTCCTTCTCCCTATTAATTCTTCTAACATATATTCAT
Source organism: Devaleraea mollis (assembly GCA_032361265.1). NCBI lineage: Eukaryota > Rhodophyta > Florideophyceae > Palmariales > Palmariaceae > Devaleraea > Devaleraea mollis. The sequence goes on along the minus strand of JAULCF010787905.1, from coordinate 1,143 downwards.
ATTCAAACCAGGTTTTCAAACCAAAGGTAAAAATGTAACGAGGAAAACTAGTTTTAATTATAATTAAATTAGGCTCTTGATTAAAGCATGTAGCTGTTTGGCCGTATTTTCTCTTGAATATTCTTCTACAAGTCCTTGCTCTTGGTTTTTTCTTTCATTTGAGAACTTCAATGTGCTTAAATAATGATAAAGTGCTTTGTAGTCGTCTTGTTGAAAACACACTCCAGATTTGGTTTCTTTGACAATCTTAGCGGCATCTCCATCAGGAGAACCTAAAACTACGATTGGTTTATGACTAGATAAATATTCAAATAATTTTGCAGGAATTCTCCCTTGAGCATCTTTGGTCTGATTGATAGGCAGTAATAAAACAGATGATTTTGCGATCCAGTTTTTTGCCTCTTCGTGATTAACGATACCTGGTAAGATCAATCTGTTCTCAGGAACGTTACTTTTTATCTTTTCTAAAGTTATTGGGCTCACATTACCAACCAAGACCAATTTTGATTTGGCTTGACCGGGCTCTTCTTTATTCAATAATAAATCAAAGGCAATAAGAAGCTCATCCAACGATCTATCCCCATGCAATGATCCCACATGACTGATCAAGAAATCCTTTTCATCAACAGAATTAATTTGATGATCATACCCGTTGGTAATACATTCTGCTCTACTAGCACCTAGGTCTTTAAAGTCATCTCTCCACGATGGACTGACTGTAAGCACAATATCTGCTGCCTGTACAACCTTTTTCTCCAACTGCTTATGCTTCTTTAACGAACCAGCTGATAATGGCATATTCTCAAAGTAATCTATCTTAGTCCATGGATCTCTGAAGTCTGCAATCCATGGTAAATCAAATTTTTTCTTTAAAGCCAATCCAGCCAAGTGTACAGAGTGAGGAGTGCCATTGGTGAAAATCAAATCATAGTTGTATTCCTTAATCAATTTACTAGCTTCACTTATAACTGGTTTCACCCAATTAACTTTTGGGTCTGGAATAAAAAGATTAGCCCTCAGCCATTTACTTGTCTTATTGAGAAGCCCACTATTTTTTGATTTGACATTCCCTTCAGATCCCATTTTGGGTACTTTTTTCACCCATTTGGTGATGTCATTAATTTTAACTGGAAACAAAACTAC
>JAULCF010786794.1:0-20190 GCA_032361265.1 Devaleraea mollis | reverse complement strand
GGTGTTTACAGTGATGTCATCGATGACATCACTGTAAGCAAAACGCTTGGGCGTGCTAACACGTTACCTGTACATCATATGGTACACGTCGACAGTTTCAACATTTTTAATGCACAGTGTTGGTGTACCCTACGTCGGGCACTCCCGACTAAGCGGAGCTACTTTTCACGCAGAAGCTCTGCCTGTATATACGCATGCATGCAGTAAAGGTTCGTCGAGTACTCCGGTCTCAGGATGAATGCGTGGTACACTCTCCAGCACTAGTAGTGCTTTAGATTTAGTACACATTCTTCAGGTATTCCCGACTCAGCGGATCTACTGTGCACGCATAAGCTCTATGTAGTACACATTCTTCGGGTACTCCTGACTCAGCGGATCTACTGTGCACGCATCAGCTTTGAACTGCCGCACCTAAAGTTGAGAATTTGCCGCAGACCTGCGCTTTTGTACCGTATCTAGGACGTCCTCTGCGGCAGTGTAGCACCATTATAACGATATTGGCGATATAGCGATATAGTCATTTCGTGCTGCGCGTCGGGATTTGCCGCTTAAATTTCCGAATCTCTCCTGTGAGGCTCACAGCGATACACCAAGTTTTTTTACTATTTTGGGAACTTTCGCTGCGTCGCGCGAAGCTGTACGCGCCGTGCCGTATCACGCCGAGCTTGGCCGCATCGCGTCGAATGCAGCGCAACGCCAGCCAGATGGTCCTGCTCAACACCGCATTGAGTTGTCTGCTCGACATTAAATGGTGCTAAGCGAGCCATTCCTTGGCGCTTCGGCAGAGCTGCGGTCCAAGCTCAACAGCTTTGCGTTGCCTTCTCAGAACCGCAGCGCTGAGACCATGGGCGCAGCACTATGCAGTGCTGATGAGGCAGGCCCCCTCCCGGCCGCGTTTTGCGAGTCGTCAAAAGCAGCTGAGATGAGGCATGCGGTCGAGGTCGAGGCGGGTGAGGCCGCTAAAAAAGCGGTGTGGCGGAGAGAGAACGAGCGAAGGGCGTCGGTAGTGGTGATATCAATGAGCACGGAGTAGCAAGTAGGATACATGTTTTTTGTGATTTTATAAGTATACACTGCTCTCGGAGCTCTAAGATTGTAGGAGCCCTGAGGCAGGGGCATCTACGCTAACACTTAGCTGAGGCCTTCGGCAGCTCAGCAACTTAGCGTTAGAGGAGATGAGTGCGACGTTAATACCCTGGAGTATCCTTCGTCGGAAAGAGTCTGGAGATTTATTAAATCTACTGGCCCTGATCTTGGAAAACTGCAGGACAGATTTCATTGCTTAACGGCCTAGAGCTCCGAACACGTCCATGCCGAATGAACGGAATTGGTAGTCGCGCTTCCATAAGATCCCTTCTTCGGTCTTGAGGACGAGCGCCACTTGGCGTTCGTGCTTCAAGAACTCAGCGATCTTGGACTTCTCGGCGTCGTTGGCAGCGGCGCCGGGTATCTTGCAGCTCGCAACAAGGAGCGGGATACATTTGCCGTTATCGGGGACGGCGCCATGCACCGTAAAGTCGAACTCTGCAGAAGAGAAGGCTGGATCGCTGCAACCCGCCTCGGTGGTGACGTACACGTCTCCGGGGCAGTCGTCGGCGTCGGCAAACCGGCCCGCTTCCTCGCGACGCGATGGGGTGCCGCTCTCGATGAATTCCTCGTTGCGTGTGACGAGAGAAACGTTGTTGTGACGGTCAGTCCGACGGTAGCCGGTGCCGCAGTTGGCGAGGGGTGTCGGCCAAAGGGGTTCATGGGCTTGCCGCATGTATACATGTACGGCTGATAAATTAGAATACTCAGAGATGACAATCTTTTAAGATTTAAGAAAATATGTTTGAGTAAAATTATCCCTATTTTAAAAAATAGGGATAATTTTACTCTTTTTTTTGCGAAATAGTTGGCAAGGTGCGGACGGCTGGCGAAAGAGTTGACAATTTGCGAACGGCTGACCAACGGCCGGCTCACCATTCTTGAAGTTTAAGTTCCTAGGGATAGACCCTGAATGAAACAGCTACGCTATCAAGAATATTGTTGATCCAATTCATACTTGAAAGTGGCTCACTTTTGAAAATAGATCATTGACCTTGTATTGGATCAGCAGTCTATCGGATACGGAGAATTAAATAATATTATTTGTTCGTTTGGTCTTAGCTAAATTATTTGTTCGTTTGGTCTTAGCCGCGGTTTTCTTCAATCTACTTCCAAGTGCACGTTGAAATACCGGCTACTAGCCGGTATTGCAACGTGCACTTGGAAGTAGATTGAAGCAAAGTAGGACGACTTTCTTTAAAAAAGCCTTTGCACCAAGGCTGTTTGGCGACCATGCGCTTGCTCACCAGACCTAACTGAAAATATGTCATTTGCTTCTGCCGACGCTTACGTCAGAGTAATCGGCGAAACGGAAGGGCGTTATGTTGGCTCCAACGAAGTTCCAACGCCCGTCATTGTCCGCCGACGACGAGTCGTCGTCAGCGGACAAATGTCAGATTATGAAGGTGGTGCGCACTGCTAGTTCGCAGGTAGTAGCTAGAGATGCATGGTCCCGCGATTACCTCAAATGCCCCAACGATAGATTTATGGTTTGCGGTAGTGTGGGACCTAGCTAGCGCTCAATTTCAAAGCATATGCTCTGCTGCCTTTTTTAGTCGGCATCGTTGCCCGCAGAGTGCGTGGGCGTGGGTATAGGCGCCTCCCTTAGACTAATGGCCGGGGTGAAGACGACCAGCGTGGTTTTCGGCATCGTTTCGATGTGTAGTAGTGCGTTGGATGTGAGCGGCAGCTACTGCGAGCAAAGAGAAAGATAGATACATTTTATACTGTCGTGAGCGGTGAGCAGGCGTGGGGAAACACCTTCTCAGGTTATGGAAGCTGCATCCCCGATCTCTTTTTCACAAAGAGAATACTTCCGAAAAAGTGTGTAGACTGCTCGAGCAGCCTACCCACTTCATCAGAAGTATACATTTTGTGGTAAGAATTGATCCAACTTTTCACGCTATCTATAGACAAAAGTATACCTTGAGTACGAAAGTCCTTCCAAATTAGTAGAGCGGCGGGGGAGGGCAGGACTAGAGGTGATGGTGACAAGAAACATTGATGTCCCCGACACCTTTCGTCCTGCCCGCCCCCGTCATGATGATGGCGACGGAGAAACAGGCCGCTATGTGCCATGGAGGCCTACGCCGGTGTGCTAATGTGCCAGCTGCCCGCTGGGAGCTCCCAGCGACAGAAGCTTTCTGAAGTTCAAAAACATAAAAATGCGTGCCCTTTATAGATGCATCACTCTCATGAAAGGCACGAATGGCAAACCCTTGTAAGGGCTCCCATCTGCCCTCCGAAGGACTCCCCTTTTGCTTGAAATTCAGCTGAATTTAGAATTTCTAGAAAGACTTAGTTATTCTGAGGATGAAATCAGCCCGCCATTATTCTTCACTGTACAGTACAGTATCTGAAATCTTCTGAGATACAGGGTTTCACAGTTTTTGCCATCTGTCAACTATTATGTGGTGTGTGTTGCTTCGTTTCTCATACAGTCTGTGTTACTATAATAATAATATAATAAGCGCGTTGAGAGAGCGCGTGACCTCGCCCAAGTTGCTCAGTATCGCCGCTCTCTCCGCGCCCTCATGCATTCCAGCCCGGAAGACCTGGAAGAAAAGAACATTATCGTGGCTCTTCGCACCTTGCACCCGCAGAGGGAGCCAGTTGCTAGCCTTCCGCCATACTCATTGCCCACCGCTACCACGCCTTCGAGGAAGCTGATGACGAGGGTGCTACGCAAGATGGATGATCACTCCGCGGCAGGCCCGGGCGGAATGCCTGTGCCGCACTTGAAGCTCCTTTTTCGCCCGCGCACGGTCGAAAAGCGCGATCATTCAGGGCTTTCCGCCCTCCATGACTTTTTATGCCTCATGGCTGAAGGTGGAGCGAGTGCAGAGGCTGCCAATTATCATGCCTGGGCGACTCTCCTCGCATGCTGCAAGCCGAATGGCAAATATAGACCTATTGCCATAGGAACTGTAGTTCGTCGTCTAGTATCATGTTGTCTAATGAAACTATCTCTGCCAGGCACGAGGAACTATTTAGCTCCGCACCAGATCACCAACGGCGTCCCTGCCGGAACAGAGGTCACTTTCGCGAAACATTGGCAACACATGCCTGGGATTTCGGCAGAGCCGCTCTTTTTATTGACACACGTAATGCTTTCAGTGAAGTTGATAAGCAGATGATCCTCGACGCAGTAGTTATACATGCCCCTGGCATCGCACTATACGTCACGTATCATGCCAGGGGGCGCAGTCATATACCATATGGACGGTCCGTATGGTATACGGCTGCGCCCCCTGGCTTGTTGCAGGGAAGCATCTTATACGGTCGCTCCAAGGGTAGCAGAAAGGTGATACTCTAGGCATGTTCCTCTTATCGCTCATCATCCAGCCCCTCATTGACGAGTTTGAAGAGATTTGGAACCTAGACTTGAACGTCTGGTGTGCCGACGACGGCACACTCTTTGCCCCGGTTTCTGAGCTGGCCAAAGCTACAACCACTCTTAAAGAAGTCGGCGTCACCCCAGGCTACCACCTAGAGGCCAACAAGTCAAAGTTTTGGTGGCCCGCTGTAGATCAAGCAAACTTTGCTTTTCCAAAGCTTGAAGCTCTGGAAGCCAAGACCCCCGAGTACCTGCACGATAATCGCGTCCTCCTCGCGCGGATCTCTTTCCATTTCCTTGCGGACGAAGCCTCGCCAGACTCAGGCACATTCCATCCAGTTTCTGGCGTCAAGGTCCTTGGAGCGCCCATCGGAAGCGACGGCTTCGTCGCTGGCTTCCTCCGCGAGCGAATGGCTTGCGTAGATGATCTCCTATCAGCCGTCGCCAAGATGCAAGACTCGTACATATCGACGGAGATGCATCGAATGTGCGTGTCTGTAGTCCAAATCGTCCACATCCTTCGCGCGACTCCGCCAGAGCAGACGAGGCCTCTGTTCGCCGCGTGCGATACGCGGCAAGCTCAATGGACAGAACTCCTCCTGCCGGAAAGCCCCAGTCTCCCTCCGGAAACTCCCGGCCAGGCATCCTTGGACCGTGAGGACGGCGGACTCGTCCTCCTCCCCGCCCGCGTCGTCGCCATACCAGCATACGTAGGCGACACTGCGCGCGCTGTTGCTGCGCTCCCGCGGCAGCGCCCCGTATCCCAAATGACAGCGCACATCCCACCTCTGTTCTCCTCCCTCTATGAAGAACACGACGTGGCGCCCACCGACGACCTGCTCATTCCCTCCCTTCTGCGACACCCTGGACATAATCAATCTACCATCTTTAGGGCAGTCCAGAAGAGGAGGGCTGCAAAGTTCTGTCAATCAGAGGCGGTCGAACCTTGCACCCTTCCCGTCGAGTAATAGACTAAGCTATCCCGATTGAAGTCTATCTCGACGCCGGAAGCTCGCGCACGGCAGGCAATTCTTCCTGGCCAGCATGAACTACCCTCATATACCTGGTGCCTGTGGATGCAAGTATGGCTTGGCACTGCCATATACGATGATTCTGCCATGGAAGCGCTCTCCGCTGCCACACCTGCGGGAAGCCCATGGACCTTTTCGATTGGCACTCCCTCGCCAACTCTGGCACGGGATACGGTCGCATCTCGCGTCACAACAACATCGCCGTCGCAACGCGCGATGAGGCTTTTCTCGAGAGCGGCATCCCCACGCTCCTCGAGGAAGACGGCCTCATGCAGGACGCAGACGACCGCCCAGGAATGTTTACGTCACATCGGAGGCGGGCTGCAGCGAGCCGGTCTACAAATATGCACCATGGGGCCATCCCAGGCAACGGAAAGTTGAGTGCTGTCCTCATCTCCAGCGACAAGACCCCCGGCGCTGCTGCGATCAGCGCCGAGAAGAGCAAGACCGCCGGCTTCCTCAAGCGAGAAAAACAAGCCGCCCTCGTGCTCTACACGGATAAGGGTATCACATGGAAACGCGACTACCAGTTCCGTCCATTTGGCATGGACGTGTATGGAGCGATGGGCCCTGAAGCAAAGAAAGCTGTAGCACAGTTTTCAAAGATCAGGGAAAGAAGATTTAAACAATCTCCAGGCTCCTGTCAACGAAAGATACTCAAATGTATCAACGACGTACTCATCTGCGCTAGTGCCGAGATATTAAGCTGCCGTAGGCCTCGGCTGTGCACTAGTCTACTAGACTAGTAGTTGCCCCTGCCTCTGGGCTCCTACTTTTGTAGAAGCTTTGAGAGCGAGCAGTGTATTATTTAAAAAACTGTTTTTATATCATAATAATACTATATTATAGTATAATATTATTATACAACTTTGTACTGTCATCTACAAACCCTCCAATTTAATTCGGAATACAGTTTGTCATTTCAGTTTGTCCTATAAAATAGTTGACAAAGGCGTACGACGACCTACCATTTTTCTGATTTTGGTTTTTCAGGGCATGGATCCTAAGAGCTACGCTATGTCAAAATGAAAAGGCAAACTGTATTCCGAATAACTTTGAAGGGTTTGTAGATGACAGCACAAAGGTTTCATACAGTAAGACAGACTGTATGAAAAAACAGACCAACCCACACCACATAATCCTTGACAGTTGGCTAAAACTGTGAAACTCTGTATCTGAGAATTTCATATACTGTACTGTACCTTCTCCCGCGCTCGGTCTGCTCGTGCCGAATAGCCGCGATCCAGACTCCCCCTCCGCTCGCCGCAACGCGCGCTGCGTTCAGCGCCTCCTGCGCTTCCTCCTCGAACCGGACTCGCCGAAAACGGCCCACGGGATGGTTTCTTACGCGAAGCGGCCGCCCTCCCCGGCGTGGCGACGCCTTCCCCCAGCCTACTGCTCCCCTCAAAGACCCCTTTAGCGCTTCCCCATCTCACTACGACACGAGCCAGCCTAAAAATCCTGCGGCGCGCGCGTCCATGATGCTCGTCAATGCGCGAGCGCTCCTCAAGCAGCCTGTCATCGACGGCGTGGACCTTGCCCGCCGTTAGGCTCGTGCCGAAGTTTCCGTCATCGTCAGCCTGGTCGGCGGCGCGTCGATGCATGTGCGCGACCCGCGTACAGGCGATGTCCTCGTCGCTCCGACTTCCTTTACCGCCTTCATCCTTTCCTTCCCGCGTCAAACTGCCCGCGGGACGAGCCCGAGTTGCAGTCGATGGTGTCGAAGGTTGCGGTGGCGCACAGGGTCGTCCTGTCGAAGTTTGTGGCGGTAGCCTATTTCATGCCGTGCGCGATTTTGGTCTTCGGCTTGCAGAAGGATTGGAAGCTGAGGCAGCAAATACTAAGCGAAATGCATAATATTCTCAGGGAGTTTGGCTTCATTGCGGGTAACATAGTTGCTCACGCGGACTCGGTGTTGGACGGTGTGGGGCATCGCTTTAATGAGGAGCCCTTGGTGGCGTCTCTTCGAGCTGCTCAGAAAGTTGCGTTTGATATCACGGCTGTTCGGAAAGAGCGCATGCGAGGCAAGAATTCGGGACCTGCAAGAGACGCGTTTATAGATCTCTCGAGGAACATGATGCTGCCGGAGAGGACCGCGTTTTCGGCGGCCTTGACCCAAGTCATCACGGGCATTGCGGTCCGCCTCCCTCCCAATGTGGACAACAAACCCATCCAGGCCTTCATCTCCTTCATTGAGGACATCTGTACGCCCGGCGTCGTCCAGCGCCTCTCTGACATGAGAATGAAGCATCTCGCAGAAGACGAGAATGTCCAGTCTCGCTTCCGGGATGAGCTTGCCAGTCAGGCCGCCGTCGACAGTCCGCCGCCTCCAGTCTCTCCCGCGTCGACAATTTTTGGTGGGGTAGCCAAACGGGCGTCTTGTCAGTCGCCTCCGCGTGCGTCCCTTGCCGAGCCGTCAACATACTGGGACTGCTACTCTTCACCCAGGCTCAGCCCCCCATCCCATCGTCATCGTGGACTATGCTCTCCTGGCTGCGCTCGTGGAGCGCCAGAAGAGTAAGCGGGTCGACGCATTGGTCACCCATGCGCCGAAAACTCGGCCGACCGTCGGGCTCTGTCTCTCGCGCAGCTCATCAGAGACACTGTGTCTATCGCCGACACGGCGCTCGTCCTTGAATTGATGCCGGTGACGAGGAAGCGTTTGGCCCCGGATGATGCCATCTAGAACACTGTCCGTTCATGTGAACATCGGCTCCGTGTTGAGAAGTTTAAGGCGGTTATGAACGCGCGGGCGGCTGTTACAGACAACACAGTCTTTGAGGCAGACATATCCAACCTGCACGATGCGGCGGAGGCGATGAATTTGAACGATGTTGCGAACCGGGAGTTCGATGGCCACGAGAGAGTGCGCTCGTTGAAGGCGTCGGAGAATACCCCGAGTCCCAGTGTGTCCAGTGATCCAGGCCAAGCCTCAACTACGCCCCCTTCAACCGACGAAGCGTTATCAGCGCTCCTGCCGCCGCAGTTGACCCACGAAGTGGCCGTCCCTGCGCCATCTTCCCGGCAGCCGACACCCCGTCCCGCAATGCCGACTCGCACGTGAACCTGGACCTCCGGAGGAAAACTAAGGCTTACGCGTCGGCCGCTGCTTAATCCGCGGCCGTCCCTGCGTTGTCCCAGCCTATCCTGAATGCTGCGGGGCCGCCTTCGGTCTCCCCGACAATGCAGGATGACTTTGAGAGAGCTGCTGATGAGAAAGAGGTAGAGGGGCTTTGCGGACGGCTGTTGATCTCCAACCAGAAGATGAATCGACTGTTCAGGCGGGCCAAGAGAGATTGGCCCACGCGGAAGAAGCTTTTTTGCAGGAGAAAGACGACTCCCCCGGCGTCGTCAAGGCTTTGTCTGGATTGCGTGACAGTGACACCTTTGGCAACGATGCGGCCGTGTGGGACTGCACCGAGGCCATACTTGTTCACGCCGCCTAAATCTTCATGTCCTGCAAAGCTGATGAGTCCTTCAGGTGTTCGTTTTCCCGAGCTAATGATGCCCTGGATTCTTGCGTCGCCACCGGTGAGAATTTGAGCGCTGTCATAGAGGCAGATGATGGCGACATCTCCAGGGGGGTTCGAATCTCGGCGGACGAGGCGAAAGCGGCCCTGGTCGAGATAAGATCTACTGCAGAGCGAGGCGCTTTGGTAGCCCTGGATTTCCTGAAATGTTTCATTGACCCGTACCCGACTACAGGAGCAGAGAACGAGTTGGAAAACCTCGTCGCTCTGAAATTGGCGGAGATTGTTGCAGAGGAGGCCGGTGTCATGGAATACGTACATGTATTACGTACATGTTGTTCCGGACGACGTCGACAGTGACTGCGAAGACGCAGTCGCGGCGAGAGAAGACCCACAGCTGCATTAGACCCCAGCCAGCTCCACTCGCCTCCAACTATCTTTTCCATGAACTCAGTACAATTTTCCCCCACCCCGACCATGCACCGCCCCTTCCCTGACCCATCTATTCACCGAAAAATCCTTCTCTCCGACCTTATCTTCCCTCAAGGCCCTTTCTGCATAAGTTTCCTCCTGTTTCCCGCTCCGCGCATGCTCGGCCGGGCTGGCACGTCGATGCTAGGGTTTCGGCGTAGCCAGCGACATCAGCTGCGCCTTCGGAGGTCTTGCTGGGTACTCGTGCGTTCTGCTGGGCAGCGTATTTGCTGCCCGTGTCCTTCCTGCGAAACGCTGTTCTAACACGCGTGGTTAAAACCGCATTTTTTGTAAGCCCGTTGTGGCATTGGGCGAGTAGTCTCCCAGTGAGGAGAAGAATCGCCCTCTTAGCGATCTGTATTACTCGTATCACAGGCGCGACACAAGACCAACATCAAAACTATGCTCAAAAAAAAGAGCAACGCCTGCAGTTCAAGACCACCCTCCATCGTCGTCCCACCATACATCGCCCCCATGACCCAGCCACGATCTAATACTCCACAGATCGTGGACGCTCCTGTGCCGTTGCCGGACGCCTCCTTCTCCTGCACATTCACATCATGCAGAAAGAGAGGCGATATCCCCAAATCCTTCACTACATGGGGCTCCTTCTTGAACCATGCAAAGCGCTTCCACTTTTGCACTCCCCCGGTCTTGGCTTCGTCCACGGCCGCGTAGGTGGACCTGTTTTTCGTCGCTCTTTACAACTACAGCAAGCGTCTATGCCCCCGTTGTGCCTTGGTCATTCCGAAGACGCAGCCCTGTGCCCCTAAAGCTCCCTGAAATGGTGCTACACCCCTCCCGCCCCCAGCCACTTTCCCAGTGTGGAAGGGCGATGACGCGTGCCCAGTTCTGCCGCGCACGGCGAGCGCGATTGTGCACGCCTCTCCCTCAGTCCGCAACTCTGCGCCGGCGCCGCTTGCTGATTTTGATATCAGCTGCTTTACTGCGCCGGAGGCGGCTGCCGTCCCAGAGACTTCACCGACCTTGCCGCGCGTCTCCGCTTTGCCTTCCACAATGGCACTGGCGGTGTCCCAGCGCCTCCTCCTACACAAACCCTGCCGTCTGGAACCTTTCCTCCCACAGCGGCCGCGTCTCTCCCTTCGGCGCCGATGCCGACTCTTACAGAGATACTCATGTGCCTGCTTCGGGAATCGGACATTCGGTCGGAGCTACCGCGGCCGATTATAAACGCTGCCGCGATATTCGCGCAGAAGTTATTCATTTCTATTAAAAAAGCGAAGCCTAGATCCGCTGCTTAAGATCTCGCCTTTACGAAGTGGTCTTTGAGCTTTCAGTTTGTTTTTCGCCAGACGCTAGTTGGAGAGAAAAGCTGGAGGACTAAAACCGGAAGGATTGTTGAAATGAAAGCGAGGCTTCTCTGCGGCTGGCGTGATGACTTCCAAGGATTGTGGAAGAAAATTCTGGAGGCTCATTCCGAGCGAGTTCGCCACGAGATAATCGTGTCGGAGCGCCGTCTAGCGCGTGAGAACGGATCAGAATTGAAGCGCAGGCTTCGAAGGGCACTGCGGCTCGGCCAGAAAACGGCCAGAAAACGCTTTATGGTAAAGCCGCCAAAGCGTTGGCGCAAGACCCGACAATTGACCCTAGTCTACCCGGTACGTTGGACAAGATGCGAGCTCTCTATCCCGACCCAACGCAGCCAGTCGTGCCCATCCCAAAGAGTGAGATCCCGCCCAATCCCCGCATCGTCCCCGGAAGTGTCCTTGCTGCCGTCGAGCAGATGGATCGCGATACGGCCACGGGCCCTGACCGCATGGGTGTCCGTTGGTTTGAGCTCATCGCCCACAACGAAATGCGCGTCTTTAAAGACTTTTCTGGGCTAGAACTCCTCACCTCCGTCATCGAGAAGTTTGCCGCAGGCGAGTTCTCCCAGCACTTGAGCCACCTCCTATCAGCCGCCAATATTCTCGCGCTAGACAAGGGGGAGCAGAAGATTAGACCGATCGCTATCGGGATAGTTATGCGGAGGCTCGCCACTAAAGTTCTGATGCAGAGAATGTTGAGGCTTCTGATTTTCTTGCTTCGCCCCAGGTAGCCTGTGGTGTAATAACCTTTTAAAGGGTGGTCTGAATGATTCGGTACCTGAGATGCAAGATGCCATCGAGAGATTTGGGCACTTAGATTCTTGGATTTTGGTGTCTGTGGATGCTCGCAATGCCTTTAATATGATTTTTCGTGCAGTCATTCTGGCCGGGGTTCATGCCCATGCTCCCTCTTTAGCTCGTTGGATCAATGCCTTATCCGCTAAGGGCACCCCCTATCTAAGACTTGGCGATGAGTTGCTAAGCATCCTTGAAGGCACGCAGAAAGGCGATCCTGCGAGCATGCTCATGCTCGCGCTCGTCATCCAGCCCATCATCGACAGGATATATTTTGAGTGTGAGCTCATCGTCAACCGGTGGTACGCTGATGATGGAACGTTATGTGGGCCGATAGAGGAGGTGAAGAAGGCATTAGATATTATCGAATCGGCCGGTGCCGAACTCGATTTTATTCTTAAACCCACCAAGTCGAAGGCTTTTTGGCCCGTGTTTAATGCGCAGAAGCTCAAGAAGATTACTGAAACGTACCCGTTAAAAGTTCATCCTCCTATCGAGGGCATGAGGTTACTAGGGGTTCCGTTGGGCTCCAAAACCTATGTCGAGAGTTTTTTGCTGAAAAGATTCGGCGAGGTGTATTCTATTTTTGATACGGGCCCGACTCCCGAATTGCTTAAGCAATTCGGGAGTCGGGCACGTGGGAGATAGTATCAAAAATAGAATCCACCTCACCATGGTAATTACCATTTGCAGCGTGTCACGGCGTCATTATGTCAGGTGAACCACCTCATGAGGCTGCTGAGGCCCGAGGGTCACATAATCAGTCTATGGCGAATATTTGACGAGAGACAATCTTCATTTTTTGAGAGAATGTTTGGCATCCCTGTACAGGCGACCGTGCGAGCTCAGGTGGTCCTCCGCTTGCCTTTCAGCTCTGCTGGCCTTGCCCTCTTCTCCGCGTCTGACTTTTCCCCATGTGCGTACATAGGAAGCTTGATTGACACCGCGAAGCTGCGGGCGGACGGGCGGAAGAAATCGTCCATTTTGCATGAAATATTGGATAGGGCGGACCATATCCTACAGACCTTATTGCCCTATCTCCAACCCCTCCCAGACAGCCTCCCTCTCACTACCCTCTCTCTTCACGAAGAACCTGAATCATCACAGCATGAACTCTGTCAAGCCTTTTTCTGCAAGCGAGCAGGCGAAGTGGCACTGGAAGCTGAATGGGAGTCGATGAAAGACAAAAGCGACACCGACTTGGACTGGAACGTGGTTCACTCGCGGCGCCGAATCCTGGAACTCCGAGAGCCAGGTCCTAATTCTTTTGAAATTCTAAGCCCAATGACACCCCGTTTTGCTTTCCCGAGAGCTGTGGAGTGCCATGTTAAAGTTATATCTCGGATGTGATATCTAAGACGTCTTATCGTACGATTCCGGGAGCGAGCTGCTGGTGTGCGGATGCTGCGGAAAGAAAAAAACTAGATAGCATCCACGCTTTAACTTGTTGTGGCACTTGATGGGGTAGAGTATCCATCCACGACCTGACTGCGAAAACTACTCAGGAACACGCAATTGAGCTTTCCAGGCTCGCGTACGAAAGAAAGTACCACAAAGGTCAATCAAAAAAGATGCTTTTCGGCTCAAGCTCCAAACCTTCTGATGCACTCGTCTACCCTCCTGCTTGCTCTGAAGGGCAAACACAAGGACTGCCATTAGCATTGGACTTCATGGTGACTGGATCGTTTTGTCTGACTAATGCGGCGGACAGAGCTCTCGCCAGGCAATACACGTCATCGAGCGACGCCCTTGCGCTTGCCGGCGAAAATCACAAGTGGTCAGCTTTGCACGCCAAGGTCAAAGCAGCCTAGAATAAGGCCTTCCCGCAAGACCCCTATCCGGACGCGATGCATGAATTGGGATTTGAATTCCTCCCCATGCTGTTTGATATCTATGGCGGCTGTTCTGCCAAAACTCAACTGAGCTAGAAAGATATACAAAGCGAGCGGCCACGTATCAAGGGACGTCACAGAAGAAGTTTTACAATAGAGTATACTCGATAATTAGTTACTATATATGGAGTGCAAATGCGTAGTGCGTCATTTTGCGCAAACCCAGATGTGTTTTGACTATGTAGCTTAGCTCTGAATGGAAACGATTATAGCATAAACGTGTCACAGTACTGTACAGTCTATTATTGTGGCGGACTTATTTCAACCTCAGAATAACTAACAGTGAGTCAATCTGAAGTTCAAGCTAGGGCCATTCGCGCCTTTTATCGATGCACCCATTTCATGAAAGGCAAGAATAGCAAAGGTTCCCGTCCCAGCGGGAAGATGGCACTATAATGCACTGGCGTAGGCCTCTATTACACAAAGCAGTCTGTTACTCTGTAGCCGTCATCATGACGGGGGCGGACAGGAAAAGAGGTGGAAGTTGTTAATCTGCAAGCAAGGATGGTCAGCGAGTTGGGGCAGAACAAGAAAAGGGCTGTCGGAGTGAGCTCCGGTGAGCACAGAAAGAAAGGAAATATGTCAGAGGTCCGCAAGGAGATAGTTCGGCAAGGAGATGGTTCTCATCCTTGGTCCTGGTGGAAACAGCCACCTTTTTTTATTGGCTTTGGAACGGCCGTGTCTTAAAACGCCCCTAAAGGGGCGGTTTATGATACCGTTCAAGTACACTGAATAAACTAGTGGAAAACATGTTGAGGCTGTAATGACGTAGGATTGTGCAGCCTTGCGCTCACGCTGTAGCACGCGTCCTGTACATCTGTGCCCCAGCTGCGTAGGACCTTAACGCTAGCGGGATGCGCAGCCAGCGGTGTTGTGCTAGGACTTGTGTTTGCACTGAAGTTTTATTTTTGTTATTCTTGTTGTTGATATTAATGTTTTGGTTCAAGGGTCGTTAGTCCAAGTCTAGACGCTCAGGGCTATATCCACTTAGTGTTGTACAAAGTATTTCCAGTGTTCGGTTGTGAAAACCTTTGGTATGGGGGTCCTCCACCGAGCACATGGCCATGTGAGAGCCAGGGTCATTAAGTGGACACCCGCCGACTTATTTCAGGACAGAAAGAAAAATATTGCTTTGTGTGGTTAGTCGACGAGGATAACATGTTTGGCTGAGAAGTTTAATTACTCCGCTCAGCCTCTGGCCGTAGTTGCAAAGAAAGCCCTGTGTTTTTATGGACACTTCCTTAGTCTAGTAATATTGTAGATGGTAAAGCGCAAATAACCCTCTTGCGTCTCATGCCTCAAGGCCTGGCCGCGTGATATGTGCGCGGCCCGCTCTTACCGAACGCCGTCATTAAAAGCGTCTACGCGGTGTGCGCGTAGGTGTGCCGTATCACTTGTTAAGGTTTGCCCTTTTGTTTTCTGGGTGAAAAAGGTAAAGCTCCGTTCGCTAAATACTCAGTCTTGTGAGATTTTCTTCAAGGCGGCTTTGGCGACGGAATTCGTATCAGCGATGAAATTTAAATTTTCTCTCAACCGGGCTAGCACATCCTGGTAGAGGCTCTCCAGAGATTCCTCTGTGTCTCCATCTGGGAAACCAACCCACGACACCAACACCGTGAAGAATTGTAGTGACCTACGCACCGCCATGAACTGATCTACCAGATACAAGGATGCGTGCTGGTATTTGAGGTACTCTTTGAGTTCTTCGTTCACGTCCAAGAATGCGTTGTCGTAGAACTTTAGGCGGGATGCGTTGATTTAACGGAGCTTACCTAAGAGTATTTCCCAGTTTGCGCAACGAGTTGGCAAATAAATCTTACCCCATTGCCGACTCTGACCATGTTACAATAAGTTTGTACTTTTTCTGTGGTTGTGGGAATCGAACGAGCACGATTTCGCCAACTTCAAAGTTCACTGGTTGAATGTCTTTTGCTTTGTTGTGGCTAGCGATTTCGGCTGCGAGCTTTTTTGTTGTAGCGGCGGCTATCTGCTGATGCATCGTTTCAAGAGATGCTGTATCTTATCGAGTTGCATGACTTGGCGTGCTTTTACCATCGTTAATGCCTTGACGGCGGTATTCTCCCTTGGTTTGTTAAAGAGGTAATTGAGTGGGTTCTATGGCATTTTTTGTGTAAATTCTTGGAGAGGGGAGATCTTGTTCCCTAGTTTGTGGGAGGGTGCGTGATTTATGACCATTTGCCGAGGTGTGGCCAGTGCTCCTCGCCGAGTGTAAACTCGGAGAGTAGTGCGCGTACTCCTCTGAGTACTTCGCGGTACACGATCTCCACAGACCCATTGGATTGTTTTTGGTAGGTCGAGGTAAAGTAGTGCTTAGTGTTTAGCGCCTTTGCGAGGTTATGCATTACTTCATTTTTGAAGTGTGATCCTTGATCTGAGATCCATGTTTTTGCGATCCCAAAGGCAGATTTCCATTCGATGAGGGCTTTTGTTTCCGATTCTGTGTCACACGATTTCGTCTTGATCAGCCATATTTAGCTGTTAAATTCATCCTTGATGACTAGGATGTATTTGTATATGTCTTGGCCCTCGCCCATGTAGAGATAGTCAAAATGCACGACTTCGTTTGGTTTAGAAGCGTGTAAAGCGTGGATGTATGCGCGTGGCACTCGGATACTGCATTTTTTGTGGAACAATGGATACACTTAGAGCGAAAAGTGTTGATGTTATCTTCCAGGTTGACCAATGGAAAGTAGTCGCGGACTCTGTCATGTGTTGTTTGAAGTGCGCGATGTCCGGCTTCGCCGCAGTGAGCGACGATAAGAAATAGATATCATATCTATTTCAAAATGATTTTGAGGAGGTCGGCGGCTTCTGGGATATAGGTCTTATCTTTTTTCAATAAACACTTATGTGTTGCCGTCTCTTCTTGTTTGAGATTTGCCCTTTCTGTTTTAGGCATGATATCTTGTGCTTCTTTTATTTCTTTGAAGAAAGATTACACATTAGGCTCGTTTTTTTGCTAACAAGGGAAGGGCTACATATAGGCGCCGGTTTTTAGGCGCTCTGTTGGGCTCCCCACCCTGTCATTAGATCTGGGAAGTAATTGAATCTGCCCGGGACGTGGATCACATCGTCTTCAAATTGCGACAATATGAGCGCCCAGCGTTGTACTTTTGACACCAGGTATGCTGGCATGTTTGGTTGTTGCCTCATGGGGTCAAAAATAAAAATGAGATTGCGATTATCAGTAAATATATTGGTTATGCCACACGAGGTGAGGTAGTCAAGGCGTGACATCGCATGTACGATAGCATATGCCTCATTTCAAAGACTAACCAGCGGAACATTGCGTCCTTAAATGATCCACTTATAAATGCAAGTGGAAAGTGATGTTGTTCTCCTTGTGGTTTGTTTAGGTCCTCGAGTCTTATTTGTGTTAGTACCGCGGCGTGAAGTGATCGGACGCGTCAGTGTGCAAGAATAGACGTTGGTTTGGATCTATGTGTGTTAGATCGACTCGGTTTTCGATCAAGTCCTTCATCTTGTCGAACGACCCTTGAAGTGTTTTAGTCCATAGTGTCTCGTCGAGGCGTACCTTTGCAAGCTTAGCATCTTTAGCTCTGTGTTTAGCTATTTGTGATTTGAGTATGTTTTGCATTGGCGCAATATGGGTTTATATTGCGCGATGTCGTTACGCATCCAGTTGACGGCGTATACAAATTGTTGTGAGTCGCCGGCAGTTTCTGGTGGGGCATATTGAGGAGGCCTTCGATGCGCCGTGGGTCAAGCGTAACCCCTTCGGGGGTTATTTTCCGGCCGTCCCATTTGGCACGCTTTGCTATAAGGTAAAAGTTTTAGGGCTTAGAATGAACCCGTTTTTTAGCATAGCTTCGGTAATTTATTTAATACCGTGATATGTTCGCGGTATGATTTGCTAGCAAACAGCTGTGAAGTAGCCAATCGTCAAGCCAGTTCAAATTATTTTCTTTGATTTCTTCCATTAATTCTGTTGCATGAACTTGCAAATGGATGTCGCTGTTTTTTGCGTCCTGTAGTGACCTTAGTGGTTCATAAAGTGAATGGGAATCGGCACCACGGAAAGTATGTAGGTGGCGATCCTTTTCATGGATTGCCACTTGAAAGTATGCATGCAATAGATCCGCTTCGCCAAAGAAGCTTTTGTTTGCCACGTCAAGTCACATTTTTCCATGTTTGGCATCGGCCGCGTTTTTTTTCAGTTGCATTATTCATTGGCCTTAGATAAATTGTCATGCGCCGCTGGGCTCGTGGATGTTTTGGCACCAGTAGTGTGGCAGATACCCATGCTGCGGTGTTGACATATTTTACTAGGTTTTCGCCGAGCAAGCCTTTGTAGGTTTAGCTTAAGAAGAATAGCTTTTGCGGTGGGTATCTGCGCGCTCTGCTCACTGTTGAGTTAGCGCCAGCTTTGATGGGTATTTTGATGGGGGGACTGCACAAGGTGGAAGATCTGTTCGTTTTGTGGAAAAAGCACTTTTGTATTTGATTTATAGTGTCGTTATTTCGACCTCGACTGTGGCGGGAATTCGATTCGCATAATAGGGGTCATTCCTGAATTCCTCTAGAGCTACGTGCGATCGGTTGAGCTTGACGAGAAAGATTTTATTTTCTTCGTCGTCATCTAGTTCGCCGATGGTTAGGCCCGGAGTGTCATGCTCTAGTGGGACCACCTCATCCAGAGGCTACTGCACTTCCATCTGCGGGGGAATGTAGTACTCTGGGTTAGTCATAGTAAATAGTCTCCTGATTGCCCCCCGGTTTATTTTCATTTGGTCGAGAAGTCGAGCCTATAGATCCACTGCCTGTTATCAGTGACGTAGTCTTCGAAAGTGTGGCCGGTTGCCTCAACAAAAGGTAGACCCAAAATCATATCGTGAGCGTCGTCAAGCAGGTAGAACTCAACGTGCCGGAATTCGACGACGCCTCCGCTGGTTTATACGGAGGGCGTGGATAGAGACGTTCTTATACGCGTAGGCGTTTTCTGTGCCAATGGACCCTGCTGAAATAAAAGGCGCACGCAGGGGAGATGTTGTGAAAGGGATGTTTGCGCGGTGGAGTTTTCGCAAGTTCCTGCGGCCAATGATATTAAATTCCGAGCCGCTGTAAACGATGCAAGCCATACCGCTATCCGCTAGACCTTTATCCAACGAAAGGGCAGGGTTTTCCTCCTCGTCTGATGAAGCATACCCAACGTCGTGCGCAAAGACGCGACGCGTGATGCCATCTTGGTTATTTCCCCGGTTTCAGCCTTGGTTTACTCCGTTGCCTTTGTAAGCGCCTCGGACTCTGGAGCCGCCGGCAGGGCCTCTCTGGTTTCCGCGGTCGCGATTGTTGCCGCGGCTCCGTTGGTTTCCGCGGTTGTTGCGGGGAGGACTCTGGTTGGTTGTTTTTCAGGGCGTAAATATTTCTCTGCACAAAGTATTTCTTGTCGGTCCACTCTCGGAAGCGGCGGCGTTTCTAGCCGCCACTAGTGTAAGTGCATTCATGCCCCCAATGGCGTTGCTTGCATTGTTTGTCGAAGCAAGCTGGGCGGAAGTAGTAGCCCTGGGTCTCTTGGATCTCCTGATTGCTGTGATAGTCGTCTGGGTTGAAACCCAAACGATCGTACAGATGGGACTCCTGGAATTTAGCGTAGTCGAACTTGCTTTTCTGGCTCCCTTCGCGTACATGGAATGATAGGTCACGCTGGCCTTGGTCGTGACTACCTCCGTATCTTCCGCGGGTGCCACGTCCGCGGCCTTTAGCTGGGTTTCCGCGAATGCCTTGTGTTCGGCGGTTTTGGCCGCGGTTTCCCCGGTCTCGGAGGTCGTTCTCCGATGCGCCGTTGAGGTTGACGGAATTGATGACCCAGCAAATGCTGTTGAGAGCCTCGAAAAAATCCTTCCATCGGGCTCGGATAGGATTCCTGCGGCTGAGAGTGGTGCCAAGTTGGCGCCGGATCTCACGGTTGGTTATAAGCTTGACCGCGAATGCGCTCATGTCGTGGTGATCTATTTAATCTCCGTTGGCGTCGTATTAATTGAGGGCGTCATTGTCGGGCGCTGGCGCATCGCGGATCATGCGTCGCGTACGCATACGAAAATCTATAGCTTCATTGAGTGGGGCAATTCCCCATTTTCATGTGAGCTCGCGAAGATGGTCGACGACGCGTGTGGTTATGCGTGCCGCGGGATGTGTTATGTACAGGTTCCAGCATTCTGTCTCAGCGATATTCTCAAATGTGATAAGAGAATCGTCTGCGGTGCGATGGAGTTCCATTTCCTCGAGGAACGTGCGCAGTTCGTGACGATCGATAGTTGATATAAAAGAGTCAAGCGGTTTTGTTATGCCATCTGCGTCGTAAGTGGTCTGCTGCTGGTGGTACCAGTTTGAGTAGGCCACTTGAGTTTTATCTGGATCCCCTTCCACCATGTGCGGGAGCAATGTGCGTAGTGGGCGCCGCAGCCATCTGATAACGACGTTTTTGTTGTAGGTTTGAGTTGGCGGGGCGGGGGATTGCGGCTTGGAGGGGCGGTGGAGGCTGGGTCGGGGGAGGGGATGAGTTGGGCGGTGCGGGGCTGGACGGTTGGCGACGCATATGCCTCCGACTAGTATCTTGCCATTGAGGATGTGTTCTCGCTGGCGGTGGCGCATTGTCTCCGGCGTCTTGTTGGCGGGGGTCGGGGTGAGCTCTGCTTTTCTCATTGCGCAGTTGTTTAGCGTAGCGTTCAAGCGTCTCTTGGAGACGCATTTCATAATCTTCCTCGAACTCTTGGCGGCGTTGTTTGTCGCGTTTGGTCG
>JAULCF010786793.1:0-57424 GCA_032361265.1 Devaleraea mollis | reverse complement strand
TAGGGAAAAAGTTAGGATCAATAGCATCATAGTAGCAAGGAACAATTAATTCTCCTGCACTATTCATGATACCTACTTTATTTTCTTCATTGGTTACAAAAGCCCATTTAGCATGTTTGAGACTTCCAGCATCTGTCTTTGGGTTTTTAAAGTACTCCTTATTAAAATAGGTATCAACCCGTTTGTACAAATCGGGTAGAGTATCTGCCTTTAAAATATTTCGTCTATCTCTTTGTCGTACAATAACTTTATAACGTCCATCGACAAGAAACTCCTGTAGGGAATTTGAAATAGCGTTCTGT
The DNA here is from genome assembly GCA_032361265.1 of Devaleraea mollis. Taxonomy (NCBI): domain Eukaryota; phylum Rhodophyta; class Florideophyceae; order Palmariales; family Palmariaceae; genus Devaleraea; species Devaleraea mollis. The sequence continues at coordinate 57,122 of JAULCF010786793.1, read as the reverse complement.
CGGTTGTTACTTTTTCTAGGATATTCTTCTTCTTCTAGATCTACATCTACATCTATAAATTCAAAAACATCTTCCTCTCCATCATAAACACTTTTCCCTTCGGGGATGATTTCGATGCTACCATCTTTATTATATTTTGAAACCTGATCAGCTTTTATAATCTTAAGAAAGTTGGGATTGTGTATATCGGTAATCTCCTGATAAATAGTGTCTAGCAACCATTTATCAATTTTGTCTAATGATTTCGATAACTGAACTAATCCATAATTGTTTGTTTTGGTTTTTACAATAGCACAGGGGACCATATCGAAATCCAGCTTTCTTGCATTAATTACATTATTAGGAAAGATGGAATGTCCTTTTAGAGAATATAGGAGAATGTTTTTTCCTTTCCGAACAGCAATGAAATCTGATCTAAAGTGTATAGTTTGGTCATCAAAATCAATAAGCATTTTGTCTTTTTTGCCAAAGAGGGCCTGTTGCTTGTTTCTTTTTACTATAAATAAATCATGTTGACTGTATACTGCTTCTTCGAATGCAGGGGTAAGTACAATGTTTCTATTGGTATCTGCATATCCCCACAGATCACCTTTTCTAAAAGGGATATAAGTTTCACTTTGGCTTATTGCTGTGTTTAAGGAAAAGAGAAAAAGGATATTGAGTAGGTAGAATAAGGTTTGTTTGATCATAGAACAAATATTTATTGATTGCTAAAGATAAAAGTAAATGCTTTAGCTTCGAAATAGATTTTGTTATTATGAAGTTAAAAGGTGCAAATGAATGAATTTAGCTAAGAAATATAGAGGTAAGGCACTCTAATAAATATACTACTAGGATAGTCTTTTGCTTAAATGGAATTTTAAAAAGTCAGTGCCCTGTACCTTTAAGTCAAAATGAATCTAAATTAAAACTAATCAAAATTATATTTTTAATATTTCTCTATGTTTTGCTTATAATTCTGTGATTTCATTGACATTGTTTGAAATATTGCTTGAAACCTTGCAAACTTGGCATAATATTCTTATATTATTAATTACTATTTGTTTTATTCCTACCATGACCTTAACCATAAGAACAAACATACTATTTGGTTGACGGAATCATTAATAAGCTATTTTTCAAACGACATCCTTAAATATTCTACATGATTTTCCACCTATGAATGATGGTCAATTATTCAGGAAATTTCAGAATGTTAATCTCACTTACTAATAATTTTGTTCCGTGACTTAACCGTTTTAGGTTACTATACCAAATCTATAAAGTCAATCCTCCTATCCTTAGAATGACCACAAGGTCATATCGTTTGACAATTTCAAAATGAGAAAATGATGAAACACATCGTAACACTATTGCTATGTTTAGGAGGCTCTTTATCTGGTTTAGCGCAGGTAGCTTATCTGGTTAGTGGAAAATTACCTCTTGATGATTATCCTAAAATAGAAGTCAATAATTCTAAAAAAGGGGAAACGATTTTATTTAATTTGCTTGGCGGATTAATTATGGTTGATTCAGAAATTGATGGAGTACGATCATCTTGTATTTTTGATACTGGCGCACCTTCTATCATTATCAATAAAGATAATAATTTGATAAAACAGACTGATGCTGTAGGTGTTGGAGTAAATGGGAAAATGAATATTAAGTCGAGAGTTGTGAAGCATTTTGAGATGGGAAAAATTAATAGAGATAATATCATGGGGATGGAAGTTGATATTTCTCATCTTGAAAAATTAAAAGATCAAACGATAAATGGTATTCTTGGAGTTGGAGCTTATGATGATCAAGAGGTGTTGATTGACTATAAAGAATCTAAGATTCAGTTTTTGCCTCAACAGCATAAAAGACATTTTGAAAATAAAAGAAGGATTAGTAAAGTACCTTTTTACCTGAAAGATCAATTACCGGTGATTAAGGTAAAGATTGGGAAAAAGACCTTTTATTTTGGAGTAGATACGGGAGCAGAGATGAATGTGATTAATTCTAATTCATTTAATAAGCTTAAAAAGTGTAAAGTTAAGTCAGGAGAAATCAAAGCAATTGCAGGAGTCAATCCAGGAAATAATATTGTAGAAAGCATTTCGGTTGATCGGCTGAAAATTAAAAAACAGGTCTTTGATAACCAAGAATTTGTGGTGATGGATCTCAAATCATTTAACCGATCTAATGGTTTTAAAATAGATGGTATTCTTGGATTTCCTTTTTTAAAAGAGAACCTGATTAGTTTTGATTTTAGAAGGTCAAGGTTAAATTTTTGGAAAAAGAATTTATTTAAACTTGAAAAAGAGGATGCAAAATTTGTGGAAAGTGGTATCCGAGAAGAAGTAGGAGAGTGAGATTAATCAAAATAACTTATTAATAATTTTGCCCCGTTACTTAGATTTATTACTCTATATCCGTGTTTCTATATTTTTCAGGTCGAATCAATCTTAAAGCTCTAAGGAAGGTTGGATATCTTTCTTTGAGTATTTTATTACTTATCTCTTCTGACTCTAATCCATTAAATCCGGTTATAATATAAGCACCGTTTCTTTTATGGAAGATTATTTCGGTCTCTTCTTTATAGAATTTACAACTCACATATTTTTCTTTAAAAGAAACATCGAAAGTCGAAAAATCAGATTCCTTCATTTCTTTAAGCAACGTTTCTAAGCCTGTTCTCTTTATTGAATAAGTATACAAGCGTTTTATCATCTCAACAGTTTCTGTATCACAAGTTTCCCTTAGTTTAATTATTTCCTGAGTTTTAAAGAAAAGCTTTGACCCTTCAAAAAAAGAACCTAGTACTTCAAAAACAGAATCTCTTGAAGGTTTTTCTTTTAAGGATATTTTATAGTCCGCTAACTTTTTTCTTGCTTTTGATATTTTTTCAGAGGTCGTATAATTACCATTTTCTCCTTCGATCAACCACTTACCATCGTGCTTGCAAAGATGGATATTGTAATATTCAAATCCACTCATCAGGCAAGTTGCACAGTCTTCTTTTATTTCTACAGACTTAGGATAGATATTCAAATATGGACTACTGATAGGAGCATCGATAATTCTAGCATAATTTTCATGAAGCATGATAATCGTAAAAAGCGAATCTTCAGTGATCTGTTGTAACATCGAAGAATCACCATTTGCTAGAGCCATTCTTCCTTCCATAAACTGGCGACATACTTTCTTTACCGACGCTTGTTCGCCACAACTTAAAATAAAAACACAAGATAGAATTGAAAAGAGATAAAATACTTTAAATCGATTGTTCCTATGGTCAAAAGGCATATCCAATTTTTAAGATTAGATTCTGTGGGGTATCATAAGACAATCCAATAATCAATTTGTTTAATTCAAAAAATCCACCTGCAGAAAAACCAGCATTGAATTCTCCATCATTTTTTACACCATTAATTTCTTCCACATTATGATTACCTCCAATCAATAAGTTTAAATAAAATCGGTTTGTTTTTTCTTCCGAATTTAGGTAAAGCCTTCCACCGACTAAGGTATTTATAGCATTACTCTTCCCTTCGTTACCTGATAAAAAGGTAGAACCAATTTTAGTATATAAGTAAGAAATTTGTCCTTCAATTGAAAATTTAGAAGACAGTGAATAAGAAGGATTAATGCCGACATGAAATCCGACACCATTATCTAAAATAGGCGTTGTTATTCCTAGTGTAGCATTAGTTGAAAAACGAGATTCTTGCGCATTTGCAAAAAAGCTAAGACATAATAATATAAAAATTCCTCCTATTCTTTTAATCTGATTTATCATTAGGGTATAAGTTTGTTGTTTGATCGGTTAGTAGTTTTATGGATACAAAGCTTCACAAAGGAGACACAAAGTCTCACAAAGAGTTGATTGTTAAGTCGTTCATTTAACACTTGTTTTTTTTAAGATACTTTTTACGGTCAGCTATTTTAATTTAGAAAACCTTTAGAACAATCCAGTAATATTTCCATCATCATCAATATCAATTTTCTCTGAAGAAGGTACCGCAGGTAAACCTGGCATTCTCATCATATTACCTGTGATTGGAATGATAAAACCAGCACCAGCAGCTATTTCTATTTCTCGAACGGTGATGGTAAAACCCTTAGGTCGACCAATCAGTTTTGGATTATCAGACAATGATTTTTGAGTTTTAGCAACACAAATTGGAAGATGATTTAATCCAAGGCTATCGATTCTTCTGAGCGCTGCTTTTGCTTTGGAACTATATTCCACACCATCAGCACCATAGATTTTTTTTGCAATCGTTTCGATTTTCTTTTGTACTGGCCATTTCCACTGATAGATTGGTTTAAATTTCTTTTTAGAATTTTCAACTACTTCCACAACAGCTTTTGCCAAGTCTACGGCACCTTCACCACCTTTAGCCCAGACATCTGCAACAACGGCTTGAATGCCTAGTTTTTTACAACGCTGTTTGATTGCATTGATTTCTGCTGGTGTATCTGTAGTAAATCTGTTGATTGCAACAACAGGTTGGATATTAAACTGTTTTATATTTTCAATATGTTTTTCGAGATTGACTAGTCCTTTTTTTACAGAAGTAGGAGAGGCTTTCTGAAGATCAGATAATGCAACACCTCCATGATATTTTAAAGCTCGGATTGTTGCAACGAGTACAACAGCCTTAGGAGCAAGGCCAGCGCTTTGACATTTGATATCCAAGAATTTTTCTGCTCCTAGATCAGCTCCGAAGCCTGCCTCTGTTACAACATAATCAGATAAGGATAATCCCATCTTTGTTGCAATGACACTATTGGTTCCTTGAGCGATATTTGCAAACGGACCTCCGTGAATAATGGCTCCATTACCTTCAATGGTTTGAACTAAATTTGGCTTAATAGCATCTTTCAATAAAGCAGTCATTGCACCTTGAGCATTTAGATCACGAGCATAAACTGGGGTCTTATCATATTTGAAACCAATAAAGATATTGCCTAATCGTTCTTTTAAATCTTTAAGATCATTAGAAAGACATAATATAGCCATGATCTCTGAAGCAGCTGTAATATCAAAGCCTGATTGTCTTGGTACCCCATTTCCTGTACCTCCTAATCCTATTACTACATCTCGCAAAGCTCGGTCATTCATATCCATGACTCGTTTCCATAAAATGGTTCTTGGATCTATATTTAATGATCGAGTTTTACTTTGGATATTATTGTCAATTAAAGCAGCTAATAAATTATGTGCTTTTTCAATTGCTGAAAAATCTCCTGTAAAATGTAAATTGATATCCTCCATTGGAAGTACTTGAGAAAATCCTCCTCCAGCAGCTCCTCCTTTGATTCCAAACACAGGGCCTAGAGAAGGCTCTCTCAAAACGACAATTGTTTCTTTACCGATGCGGTTAAGCCCTTGGGTAAGTCCAATTGACATGGTTGTCTTTCCTTCTCCCGCAGGGGTAGGGGATAAAGCAGAAACCAAAATTAACTTACTCTTTTTTATTTTTTTCTCGTTGATCAACGAAAGAGGAATCTTCGCTTTATATTTTCCATAAAGCTCAAGGTGATCAGGATCGAGACCAATTTTTTTTGAAATATTTACGATTGGCTGAAGTTCAATAGATTGGGCAATTTCGATATCAGTTGGCATTGTTTTATGTTTTGTTTAATTGCAATTTACAAAAATATAATTATACTCAAAGCGAAGTGGTACTGATAAATCGGCATTCCAAAATTTGAAATTTTAATTCCTCCAACCTTCCATATTTTCTTAGTCTAATAAGATTCTTAACTATTGAAACTGGGGCAGATAAATAATACTCAATTGGTTTGTTTGAAAGAATAAGGAATATCGATTCAAGGAAAATTGAATATTGAATCTGGATCGGTTTCTAAGTTTTTACTAGGAAAGATGAACTGGTCATGCTTTGTCTATGAAAAAGATAGTGAATGTCAGTTTTCAATGAGGCTTTTAGCATTCAATATTTGGTTATTGGAAATTCAATATTCAACATTGTCTTAGTTTTAGGACCTAAAATAAAAAAAGCCCGTTTCATTGAAACGAGCTTTTTTATGAATTTGAAATATTATTATAAATGTAGTGCTGCTTTTCTTGCAAGCAAAACTTCTTCTGTCTCTTCTCGATCAGGATCAGGAACACAACAATCGACTGGACAAACAGCAGCACATTGAGGTTCCTCATGAAACCCTACACATTCTGTACATTTATCGGGTACGATATAGTAGTAATCCTCTTCCACAGGTGCATTTGGATCATCAACACCAACAGTCTTATTACCTTCAAGAGTATAGGTGCCGGTTACACTATTTCCATCAGAAACTGCCCATTCTACACCTCCTTCATAGATAGCATTGTTGGGACATTCCGGTTCACAAGCTCCACAGTTAATACACTCATCAGTTATTATAATTGCCATAAATCCTTATTTTATATTATTTAAACCATCGAAATGGTAAAAAGTTCTAGATTTCAAGGTGCAAAAATAAGGCTATAATCCCTAATTATCAACTTCAAAGCGGTTAAATATTCGTTATTAGTGATCCTTTTAAAGTATGCAATGAAACGAAAAAGCCATTAACTAATCATTTTGATAGCTAATGGCTTTAATTGGTAGTATTTAGTAAAGGTTAACTGATTATTCTAAAATTAAAAGGATAGTCATAATATTCTCCATTGCTTGCTTTGATTGCACCTTTAATAGACAAAACAATATCTAATATAACGGCAACAAGTAAAAGTGGAAACCCTATTAAAATGATACACAATAGAGCACAACCGATATATACTATCAACATGGTCAATTGAAAGTTCAATGCTTCTTTTGCATGATCACTGATAAATTCAGATTTATCCTTATTGACTTGCCAAGCAATTAATGGTAAAAGAATACTTCCTAATGGAACGACCATACCTGCAATCATCCCTAAGTGAGAAAATAAAGACCAATTTCGTTCTTCAGAATCTGACATTGATGTCATTAAATTATTGTTTTCCATTTATTGAAAGATTTAGATTTTGTTAATGAATATGAAAGCAAGATGCAGGCTTTGTTGGGGTTTTGCATCTTTCCTAGACTAATGTAGAAGGAAAGTCGATGAGAGGAGAGAATGGAGGTTTTTTATAGAAATTATGAAGATAGGGAGTTGAGAAATGATTTCAGTAGAAGCATTAAACCCGTTCTGACTGGAAGGGCAGGGATTTTAAATTTTGGAAGTAAAAAAGCATTTTCAATTAATCTCAGAATACTCTACTTCACAACTTTACCCCTTTTTAGCGATTAAGACGACTTCTTTATCTTTAAAACCTAATAGATTACCTTTTTCATTATTATAAATATTGGAATCTATCTTGAATCCCGTTTGTTCTAATCTGTTTTTCAAACCTTCAACGGAATAGATTCTAACATGATCGTCTTGACCAAAATGTTGTAGTCGTTCTTCAGGACTAGTAATAGAAGAATTTTCATAAATGTCTCCTTCTTTAAATGGTGTTTGAATAAAACATTGACCTCCTGATTTTAAAATCCGAAGTAATTCGCTCATCGCCTGTGTATCCTCATCGATATGTTCCAACACATGAAAACAAATAATTAGATCAAAACTATTTTCTGCTAATCCAGTGTTTCGAATATCTAATTTTACATCTGCTAAAAACTCATCTTCATAGTCGGTCGATAAGTAATCAATGTCTTTTCGGTTTTTGAGTTTTCGGAAAAGCGTTCTAGAAGGAGAGAAGTGTAAAATCTTTACCCCTGGTTGAAGTTTGGGCTCCAGTAAGGTCCATAACCTTCGGGTACGAGGAATACTTCCACAACGTGGACAAAGCAAATCTTCACTTGGCAGTTCTATAAACCTAGAAAGGTGTGCATTACATACATTACACTGATGTTTGTTTCCTTTATAAAAAAGATAGGTCACCTTACGAAATAAATGCTCATTCTCCACGAGCCATTTTTTCGGAACGATACTTTTTATAATAGATTTGAGCGCTTTATACATGCCTTGATTATAAGAGGTAGATGTCTAGTTTTGCGGCAATATAGTTATATTGGCACATATCTATATTACCTTGTTCTTAAAAACTTGATTTATGCGAAACTATTTTAAAATATTCTTTTTACTAGGTGGATTTTTAACCTTTTTTGGTTGCACAGAAACTCCTCCTGTTTTAGATTCTGTTTCGATAATTCCGCAGCCTAACAGCGTAATTCAAAGCGATGGTTTTTTTGAAATAACAAAAACGACTAAAGTTAGTGTAGAGAATGAAGCACAACAGAAATCAGCTGTTAGCTTTTTTGATCAGTTTAAAGAAGTCAGTGGATGGATGCCTACTATTGAGATCGATGGAAATGGAAAGATTCGTTTTCAAACAAAAGAAGAGATAGAAACAGAGGCTTACGAATTGGAAAGTAATATGGAGGGCTTGACGATTTCTGCAAATTCAAACGCTGGTTTCTTCTATGGACTACAAACGCTGAGACAATTATTACCAAAATCTTTTGTAGGCTCCACGTTGCAAAAAGATCAACGATGGGCAATACCTGCAATAACAATAAAAGACAAACCTCGTTTTGGTTGGAGAGGATTTATGATGGATGCTTCCCGCCATTTTTATGGGCCTAAAGAAGTCAAGTCGATCATAGATCAGATAGCTGCGTTGAAGATGAATATTTTTCATTGGCATTTAACAGATGATCAAGGGTGGCGAATTGAGATTAAAAAGTATCCTAAGCTGACCGAAGTTGGTGCATGGAGAGTTAATTATAATGATCATGATGAAAGCCATAACCGATGGTGGGGACGACCTGTTCAAAAAGAAGGAGATAAAGCGGACTATGGTGGATTTTATACCCAAGAGGAAGTAAAAGATATTATCGAGTATGCTGCCAATCGAAATATAACGATCATTCCGGAGATTGATGTTCCTGGTCATTCGCAAGCTATTATTGCTTCCCATCCAGAAGTTGCTTGTCATCCCGGGCCTTATTTTGTAGCTACCGGAGGAGCATTTAAAGATAATACCCTTTGTCCTGGAAAGGAGATAACTTATGAGTTTATGGAAAATATACTGAATGAGATTATCGATTTATTTCCATCAAAATATATTCATATCGGAGGAGATGAATGTAATAAAGAAGCTTGGAAGAAAGACCCTGATTGTCAAAATAAAATGCGCAAAGAAGGATTAAAAAATGAGAAAGAGCTTCAAAGTTATTTTATAAAAAGAATGGAAAAAATAATTAATGATCGTGGACGAATCATGATTGGATGGGATGAAATATTGGAAGGAGGCTTGGCACCAAATGCTACGGTGATGACTTGGAGAGGAGAGGAGGGCGGTATAAAAGCAGCGAAAGATGGGCATCCGATTATCATGACACCGGCTAAGTTTTGTTACCTCGATCTAAAGCAAGGACATACAGATCACGAGCCTAATTTTGGTTATTCTCAATGTCTGTTGTCAGCGAGTTATAATTATAATCCCATTCCAGAAAGCTTAAAAGACAAATCTGAATTGATTCTCGGAACTCAGGCAAATCTTTGGATGGAGTCTTTGCCAGAAGTACAAATGATGACTTATATGATGTACCCTCGGTTATTTGCGATCGCTGAAAATGCTTGGTCGAGTCAAGAAGATGAAGATTGGGATGATTTTATTAATCGTCTTTATCCGCAATTAGAGCGATTAGATCATCAGGGAATTCGTTATGCAAATAGCGCTTTCAATGTTTGGATTGAGCATAAAGGTCAGGAGGATAGAATATTGATTGATTTGCATACAGAGGCTAATCATTTAACTATAAAATATACTCTGGATGGTTCTGATCCTACGATGGATTCGGAAACTTTTATTGAGCCCATTATCTTAGAGAAATCAGCATTGGTAAAATCTGCAGCTTTTAGAAATGGCAAAATGCAAGGTGAAATAACAGAGAAAATGTTTCCGGTGCACAAAGCTGCAAAAGCAAAAGTTGTTTATCAAACACCGTATTTAAAACGTAAAAGCGCAGGAGGTGATGGTGCTTTGGTAGACTATAATTATGGTAGTAATTGGACGGTAGATTCCTTGTGGCAGGGATTCCAATCGCCAGAGGTTGATTTTGATTTGATCTTTGATCAAGAGCAGGAAGTAGAATCCATACAGATGAATTTTTTGCAAATAGCAATCAGCGGAATTTATATGCCTTCGGAAATTATACTTCTAGGTTCTCAAGATGGAACAACGTTTACTGATCTAAAAAGACTTTCTTTAAAAGAGCCATCAATGGTTCAGGGGCGATATATTCAACGACCAAAAATTGATTTTCCTAAGACGACTTTGAAAGTGATAAAAGTAAAGTTGAAAGCAGTTAATCCAATCTATCTGGGACATCATAAAGCTGGAGCTTTAGGAAAAATTTATTTGGATGAAGTGGTGGTGAACTAAACCTATGCTCAGATTCTTACTCTAAATTTGAACGAGTATATTTTTAATCTTTCGTATTTCGATCTAGGATAGTGAACAATGTTGGCATCCTAAAATCACCATGCATACTTTTAATGTTTTTAGCAGTAGTTGCTAAATCTATTCCAACGGTTGTAACATAAATTGGTTTTTTGCTTTCCCCACGAAGTACAGCTTCTACATTCTTTTTATTATTATGAAAACTCGTTTTGGCCACTCCAATAATTGGAATTTTTTTATTTAGTTCTTCATACAAATAGGTACCTAGTCCAGGTTTGTTATCATCATTTAGAATGACATATCCATCGACAATGATTGCTTTAGTTTTTTTAAGATCACTCTTTTTTAAAATTTCTAAAATACAAGGTAACTCTCTTTTGTAGAAAGCACCTGGTTCGTAATCGGCAATACCTTTCATCTCAATGATATTGATTTTTGTAGGATTGTTATCTTCCCAATGGTCGAATTCGATACTAACTACTTTTGCTATACCTTCTCTGTAATGAACGTCGATTGCTATGTACATTTTGTTCTTTATCAATTTATACCATGAGTATGATATTTATAATATTTTTTTTAAAATAAAAAAGCCACTAATAAAATTTGATTTACGAACAAGGAACAAAGAATAGCGACTTATGATTAGATTCCTACTTGTTTTTTTTGAACTTATCGAAGGAAGCCTCTTCTGTTTTGGAAGACGCACTGATGAGCTGATTAATCTGAGTCAATTCTTCATTACTTAATGCTCTCCATTGTCCTATTTTTAGTTTGCCAAGAGTAATGTTCATAATACGGACACGTTTTAACTTGGTGACTTCATAATTTAGAAATTCACACATTCTACGAATCTGGCGATTTAGACCTTGAGTCAAGATTATTTTAAAATTATAATCATCGATTTTCTCTACTTTGCACTTTTTAGTTTTAGTACCAAGGATAGGAATCCCCTGACTCATTTTTCTAATAAAATCAGGAGTGATTAATTGTTTGACTCTGACGATATATTCTTTTTCGTGATTGTTGCCTGCTCTAAGAATCTTATTGACGATATCACCATCATTAGTTAGAAAGATTAAACCTTCGGATGGTTTGTCCAAACGGCCGATTGGGAAAAGCCGCTTTGAATGATTGATAAATGAGATAATATTTTTTGGTTCTTTAGCATCAGTGGTACAAACAATACCAACCGGTTTGTTGAAAGCAATATAGATTGGAGCAGGTTTAGATTTTAAAGGTTTGCCATCAATTTTTACAATATCATTTTCGAAAACTCGGTTCCCTTTCTGAGTAGACTTATTGTTAATAGTTACTCTGCCATCCTCAATCATTTTATCTGCTTCACGTCTGGAGCAAATCCCTGTGCCGCTAATAAACTTGTTTAGACTGATTGAACTTTCGTTGGATTTATCCATTAATGATCCCGTGGCAGTAATTTTTTTAATAATAAAATATGTTATTCAAACTCTTTTTTCTAAAAGATAAAGCTTGAGTTTCTTTGATGTCCAAAGATACTTTTTCAAAGTCATTTAGCAAAGGTAATAAGCATTATGCAATCGATTTGAAGAATGTTAATTCTAATTATTCATAGTTCTTCGTAGGCATCTTTGCCAAATTACTAATATCTGGTTCTTTTATTCTAATGTGATAAGTGGTACCCATTTGATCGATTAAACCAAGATCTGTAATCTTCATACTGGTATGCGGGTACTCTTTGACTTTAAAAAAATCTGATTGTTCTTTTGATAAAAGTAAGTTCTCTAAATTTGATTTGTTCTGCTCGGAACTGAAATTATATATTTTAAAATGTTGAGGATTGATAAGATTTGCATCTTCTTTTAAAAGAGCAGAATCTTTATCGATTTGAGCAGAAATAAAAGAACTACTTAAAGAAAATATTAAAATGAAAAATGAGATTTTAAAGTTTTTCATGTCTTTATGTTGAAATTAAAAGATAGTTGTTAATTTGCTGTTCTCCAAAATTATACAAAAATTACTATCTTTCCATAAATTGTTGAAATATGAAAAACCCAATTTTATTTTTAAATCTCCTATTTGTTATTTTCTTATCCGGATGTTCTGATTCAAGTGAAAAGCCTAAGGTAGAAGTGAAAGAAGAAGTGAAGAAGCCACACATTGTTTTTGTTACAGGAGATGAAGAATATAGATCTGAAGAATCAATGCCGATGCTTGCGAAGATTGCTGAGCGGGAGTTAGGAGCTAAAGTAAGTATTTGTTACTCTTTAGATTCTTTAGGATTTGTTGATCCGAATAATGCAGAAAATATCACTGGTTTAGAGGCTTTAGAGACAGCAGATCTAATGGTGATGTTTACGAGATTTCGTGCTTTACCCGATGATCAGGTACAGTATATCCTAGACTATGCAGAATCAGGAAAACCTATGGTTGGATTTCGGACGTCTACGCATGCATTCATGTATAAAAATGATTTAGAGAAAGGACATCTTAATGATCAATGGCCTATCAAAGTTTTTGGTCAAAAATGGATCACGCATCATGGACATTTTGATGATGGTCAGAATGAACTGACGGAAGTGAATTTGTATTCTAATCAAAAAACACATCCGATACTTCGAGGTTTTACTTCCTTCAATGCTTACTCTTGGTTATACCATGTGGAAGGTAATGGAGATCAACTTTCAGGAGATTGTTCTCCTATATTGACTGGTCGATCATTGCGATCTAATTATGCAGAAAGTCAAGAATATCCTTTAAATAACCCAGTAGCTTGGTATAAATCCTATACAGGAACTTCAGGAAAAAAGGCTAGAGTATTTTTTACAACGCTTGGACATCCTTTTGATTTTAAAGAAACTTCAATGCGCAAACTTTCGATGAATGGAATTGCCTGGGCTTTGGGTGAAGAAGCTAAAATTCCAGAAGGAGGTTTTAATGTTGAAGTCACAGATTACAATCCAAATAATTCTGGTTTTGGAGAGAAGTTTAAGAAGGAGATGAAGCCAATGGTTTTTAAGTAGAGAAAATCATGTGTAATGTGTTTATTTAATATAGTGTTTTTGGATTAGTACTTTAAATTATATTAGCTCAAATCATTTATAATTCTTAATGATTTTTTCATATTCAAGTACTAAAAAATAAAACAGGCTTCACACTTTGCTTTTAACTAGTGTAATTTAAAATGTTGATGCTCTAAAAAATCTACGGGGTCTTGTTTCAAAATAGATACAAAACTTAAGCTTAAAAAGAAGGTTTTTGCTAAAACCCCGTAGATTTATGTTCTGCTAACAGCATCTAAAATAATATTGCCAAGCTTACCTCAAAGGTTCTGCGTTCTGTTTTTTCAAAGATTGCGTTAAAAAGACAGCACCTCCAATGGCGATTAGTGTACAAATTATTGCTGGCGTCGTATTGCCATAGATCCAATTCCCTGTTGCAAATAAAGCTGCATAAACAGCAATAGTTCCAACCATAAAACTTAATATCTGGAGCGGTAGATTTTCTTTAGTACGAGTTAAGGTAATATCTTGAGATTTCGCTTTTTGAATAACATGATCCCAGCCTGGACCTCCAGGTTTTATTTTTTTATAAAAATTAATTAAAGTCTCATCATCGGTTGGAGGCGTAAAGTAAGTAGCTAATACCCAGACGATAGTGGTCAATATCGCTCCGATAATTAGTGTTTGCCAAGACTCTAAACTATGATCGATTGGGGTTTCGAATCTTGGATATTTTGTATTGAAAAAAGTAAAGTAAACCGCAATGATCAAAGAAGCAATCATCGCTACAACTTCTGTCGCTGCATTAATCCTCCACCAGAACCATCTTAAGATATAAATCAATCCCGTACCTGCTCCGAGTAGTAGTAAAAGGTTGAAAGCTTGTGAAGCATCAGTCAATACCAATCCTAATCCAAGCCCTAAAAATGCAGTCAATACGGTAAAGACTCTTCCTGCTCCTACAAGCTGTTTTTCAGTCGCATTGGGCACTAAAAATCTTTTATAAAAATCATTAACCATGTAGGAAGCTCCAAGATTTAATTGAGTTGACATCGTAGACATAAATGCAGCAACAATAGATGCGGCAACTAAACCAAGAAGTCCGGAAGGAAGTTTGGTCAGCATCGCAGGATAAGCAATATCATGTCCTATTTTATCTTCAGAAATTGCAAATACACTAGAGATATCTTTCAGTTCTGGAAAGACAATTAAAGAAGCTAAAGCAATTAAAATCCAAGGCCAAGGACGGATTGCATAATGAGCGATATTATAAAGTAAGGTTGCTCCAACTGCATTTTTTTCATCCTTAGCAGAGAACATTCTTTGTGCAATATAACCACCACCACCTGGTTCTGAACCTGGGTAATAAGAAGCCCACCATTGAACTGCTAAAGGAACGATCAAGACAGGAATCCAAATATTTGGATTGGACATGTCTGGTAAAATACTGATTTTGTCTATTACATTTTCATGAGCTAATAAATTAGTCAAACCTCCGACTTCTGGTAAGTTGACAATATAGATACAGGCCCAAATAGAACCGATCATTGCTAAAATGAATTGAATGAAATCCGTCAGAATAACGGCTCTTAATCCTCCAATGGTACTGTAGATGATGGTAATAAACCCTGCTACGGCAAGTACTTGCCAGCCAGGTATTCCTAAAAGAATTTCTCCAAATTTTACGGCAGCTAAAGACACAGAACCCATCACAAGGACATTAAAAATTAAACCCAAGTATAAAGCTCTGAATCCTCTTAAGAAGGTGGCCATTTTTCCACTATACCTCAATTCGTAAAATTCTACATCCGTCAAAACCTCTGATCGTCTCCATAATCTTGCAAATACAAAAACGGTTAGCATTCCTGTTACGAGGAAAGCCCACCATCCCCAGTTGCCTGCTACTCCAGACTCTCGTACTAATCCGGTAACTAGATTTGGCGTATCTGCTGAAAAGGTAGTTGCAACCATGGATACTCCTAAAAGCCACCAAGGCATGTTTCTTCCGGATAGAAAGAAGTC
The DNA here is from genome assembly GCA_032361265.1 of Devaleraea mollis. Lineage (NCBI taxonomy): Eukaryota > Rhodophyta > Florideophyceae > Palmariales > Palmariaceae > Devaleraea > Devaleraea mollis. The sequence goes on along the minus strand of JAULCF010786793.1, from coordinate 41,711 downwards.
AGAAGCACTTTTGCCGGAAGACCTGGAAGCATATAGTCCAACACCAAGGGAAATCACAAAAAAGCCAATGACAAAGGCCCAGTCGAGGGAGGAAAAATTCATAATGTGGTTTTATTCGTTTTGAAATTGTTTTCTACGAAGTTGTTTAAAAAATCAGGACTAAAAATAGCTGAAGTTTTGGTTATCAGTGCCTTAACAAGAAATTATTGAAGACTTTTTTAAACAACTTCTTTATAAAAGTAAGTCTAATTTGGTAATCAAGGTCTAAGGTACGTTTTATTTAAAATGCACTAATTCTTAGGTTCCGATTTTAAACAAATTTGTATGTTTGCATCAAAATAAGGAAAATATATTATTTTACATCCACTGTAATAGAAAAGAAAATATTCTTTGCTCCTTTCTTTTTTATAAAGTATTTTAATCATGGTGCAAAGTGAATCCATTAGGTCTCTTATATGAAGAGGGTGTTAGATTTACCAAATTTTAAAAATTTGGCAAATCTCTTATCTTATCTGACTAAATGAATTCATCTAGAACTTTAATCATAGTCTTCTTTAAGAAAAGAATGTAAAAAATCACACTAAAACATTTTGATTTGAAACCAACATTAGTAGTATTAGCCGCAGGAATGGGGTCTCGTTATGGAGGCCTAAAACAATTGGATGGGGTAGGGCCCGCCGAAGAAACGATCATTGACTTTTCAGTTTACGATGCGATTCGAGCAGGCTTTGGAAAGGTCGTTTTCATCGTTCGAGAGAGCTTTGTTGAAGATTTTAAAAACAAAGTTAGTGCTCGGTTTGAAGACTTGATAGAAGTCGTTTTTGTTTTTCAACCGATGGAGCCTGAAATACCTGGTGTTGGAGTGATTCCTCGTGAAAAACCTTGGGGAACCGGGCATGCGATGTTGGTGGCAAAGGATGTAGTGACTGAACCTTTTGCGGTTATTAATGCAGATGATTATTATGGGATCTCTTCTTTTGAGAAAATGGCAGAATTTCTAAATACTCGAGTTTCTCCTGCTCACTTGTCTATGGTCGGTTTTCAATTATCAAAGACCTTGTCTCCAAACGGATCAGTTTCCAGAGGGATTTGTGCAATGGATGAAAATCGTTTTTTGACGACAGTAGTTGAGCGAACCAAAATTGTAATTAATGAAAAAGGAATTTTTGATGAAGCAGAAAAACCTGCTTTTGAACTTTCTGAGAATGATTTGGTGTCCATGAATTTTTGGGGATTCGATGCTTCCTTTTTTGTGAAACTAGAAGCGCATTTTATTGCTTTTGCAAAAGCGAATAAAGATAATCCAAGATCAGAGTTTTATATTCCTTTGATCGTAAATGATCTGGTACAAGATGGTTCTATAAAAGTGGAAGTTTTAGAATGTCGAGAGCAATGGTATGGCGTGACTTATGCAGATGATAAACCCAAGGTTCAGAAAGCGATTCTCGAAATGATAGATCAAGATCTATATAAAAATCCATTGTGGAAAAAATAATTCAAGAATTTTTACCTGCTGCTAGATTGGTGAGTTTTGAAAAACTCTCTGGGGGTTTAATTCATCAGACTAACAAAGTAATCTTAGAGTTGGATGGTGGTTTAAAAATATTTGTATTACAACAGTTTAATGCAAATACTTTTAAAATGCCTTTCAAGGTGATGAAGAATTTGAGTTTGGTACAGTTGTATTTATCTAAGCAAGATTATCCTTTACAGATTGCTCCCGTCTTAGCAACTACTCAAAATGATTTCCTATATTCTGACCAAGAGGATCGCCTTTGGCGGATGTTTCCTTTTTTAGAAAACTCAACAAGCTTTGAGATTCCTGAAAGGGAAGATCATCTATTTCAAGCTGGAAAATCCTACGGAGCTTTTTTAACTGCGCTCAAAGATTTTGATATCAAGCAACTAGAGATTACCATTCCTGATTTTCATAATCTAACTCAACGATTTGATCATTTTCAAAAATCTATTGTTAATGCTGCATTGGATCGAAAGCAAAAAGCATCAAAGGAAATTGAAGATGTTATTGAGTTTTACAATAAGTATAAAGTTGATCTTAGTGACTTACCACTCCGAGCAGTTCATAATGATAGTAAGTTAAGTAATTTACTTTTTGATAAAAATACTCAGAAATGTATTGCAGTGATAGACCTCGATACCTTGATGCCGGGATATGTTGTAACGGATTTTGGAGATATGGTTCGAGGGATGTGCAATACGAGTACGGAAGATGAGCAAGATTTGAGCAAAGTCACTTTTAATGCTGATTATTATCGTTTATTGAAAACAGGTTTTTTAAAAGCAACCGAAAGCTGGCTGACGGAAAAAGAAAAAAATAATTTATTCAATGGAGCTGTTTATATTGTTCTTGAGCAAGCTATTCGTTTTCTTGGGGACTATCTCGAAGGAGACCAGTATTATACGGTGAAATATCCTTTACATAATTTTGATCGAGCTAAAAACCAGCTCAAATTATTTTCTTCGATGCTTGATCAAATAGAGTAGAAATCATTAGAGATGTCTTTAGATTAGAAATTGGGTGAAAATATAGATGCAAGGCACTTTAGATAAAAATATTAGTCTGAGTTATTTGATTCTGTTGAAGTTTGAGTGCCTTGCATTCTAATACTACGACTTGGATTAAAAATAATCTATTCCTTAATTTTTTATTCTTCCTTATCTGCTGCAATCAAAAAGTTAGCCCCAAGTGTTATACTAAATCTTGAGAAATTCTGTCTAAGTATATAATCATCCTGAGTGATGTTAGAAAAAGGAATTTGGATTTTTGGAGCGATAGACCAACTAAACTTCTTGTTAACTGATTTATGGAATTCAGTACTTAGCCAGAAACCCATTCCTGTTTTTCTTTTAAAGGTCTCTCGGAAAGCAGAACTGTTTTTGCTTCGCATATCTAAATCCCAGTTTGGTCCTTGGATTAATCCTTTGAAATTATGATAAATATTGATGTCCAATCCAGTCATGAATCGAATGTCGTATTTGGGTTTGTTCCAAAATTTTCCAATACCGATCGGAACATTAACAAAGGTATGGTGATTATAAAATCGTTGAGTTTTAGTAGTTCTTCTCGTTGTTATTGTTGGGCCCATTGAAGTTCGAATGGTTTCCCCTAAAGCATTCTCAGTAATAGAGACAATGCCTATACCCACTTCTTGAGTTTCTGTCCTTTCGTTGAGTTTGTATCGACCATTTAGTCTTTGAATTTCAATGCCAGACATCATTACGAATCCTCTTCTAGTTTGCAGATGTAGATTAAGGCCAATTGCAAAAGCTTCCAATTGTCTTTCTGTTTCTTTACGTGTTTTTAAATATTGATTTTCTCCAAAACCAGCTCTTTGTTTTAGACTTTTTATTGGAACTACAGCAGAGAAGGTCGGCTGGAGAAAAAAGCGAATTTTATTCTTTAAAGGTTTTATAAGTTTTAATTCTTTCTCTTCTTTTTTAATTTCTGGTATTTCTTCAGTTGGACCAATTACTTTAGTTGTCTCTTCTAAGATTGATTCTTTCTCTATGGTTTTAATATCATTTATCGGCTGAGATACTAAAGGCTGTTCTTGTACTTGTAAATCTATCACCTCTTTTGGAGGGATCTCGGTTTCTGTAATCTGTTGAGGTGTTTCTTTGAGAATTATGATCTCTGAGTTTTCTGTTTTCTTTTCAAAAATTAAAGGCGATTTATTTTTAATGATTTGCTTTGAAATCGATTTTGATTTTGTAGAAGTTGGAAGGTTTGAACTTCTTAATTCTTCAATGATTTGGGAATCTTTATTGATCTCGGTTTTATTCTCTAAATCACTGAATGACGATGTGTTTGTTTGATCGTCGTTGTTGTTTGGTGTTTCGACAACTGAAATACTTTCAGAAATATTTTGTTCATTGATTGTAGAGTTTGACCAATAGTATTTATTAGCCATAAATAATCCGATGAGTGCCATTCCTCCAAAGAACCAGATAAAAAAGAATCTTCGTTTTTTCTTTTTCTTAAGCTGTGGTTCGATGTTATCCCAAATTTCATCATGATTCAAATCCGGCAGATAATGATCAAACGATTCCTTTATATTATTTTCTAAATTATTATTATCCATTTTCTAAATTGTTGAACTTTAGTTTAAATAAACGACAGATTTTTAAGAGAAATAGGTTTTTAATAAATCTATCGAAACTGTTTAGCATACGATGTGAAACTCTTCTATGCCTCTTCTAAATATCAGGGGTTTCCTCTTTTCGAGCAACGACTCTGCTACTTTGTTTTTTGATTAATTTTTGTAAGGATTGTCTTGCCCTAACTAAAAAAGTTCTGGAACTACTTTCTTTTATATTTAAAAAATTAGAAATTTCTTTGTGAGTATAGCCATCAAGGATCGCAAGATTAAAAACGGTACGATGCGCCTCTGGTAAGAGTTGTAACAATTTTAAAATGTCTTCGATGTTTAGTTGACTGTAAACATTTGGTACGGAACTCGGTTGATTCGTATTGTCAGTAATCGCTTCGGATTGATTAGATTTCTTACGAAGCTTTGCTAAAGCATTATTGATTGTGATTTTTTTACACCAGCCTTTGAAAGGGCGTTCTTCTTCCGCATTACATTTCTCCATATTGTTGAAAATCAAAATCAATGCTTCTTGTAGTAAGTCTTTCCCATCTTCGAAATTATTAGAATATCTTCTACATATTGGAAAAAGGAAAGAGGAGAGATGGTTGACCATCTCTCGCTGTGCCTTTCGATCTAGACTTTTACAATTTAGTATGAGTTTTTTTGTTATCATGGTGCCTTCTTGATTTTGAAGTCCCCAGAAATATTTCTTAGTACACTATTACTATCTGTTGCGAATCCTGAATAATTTCCAACTATAAATTCTCCATCATCCAAGGTTATATTTACCTCTACATCAGGACTAACTGAATCTAAAATAAAAAAATCAGGTGATAAAATATCATTCTCCGTTTTAAAAAATACATTATTAGTATACTGCCCAACTCCTTGATAGTCTCTAAGCTCAAAAGTGAATTTTCCTGCACCACTTAATCCTTCGAGAATCATCCAATCAGTCGTTTGATTTGGTTTCAAATAATATTGAGTGGGAGCGGTGAAGTAACTAGTTCCGTCAACCACTAATCCGAAAGAGTCTACTAAATTTTCGCAAGTCATCTGAAGTCCTAAATCAATACCTGTTTCCGAATTGATTATGGTAGTTTCTGTTGATTCCATTTCAGAAGTGCTGTAAACAGTTAATTCTACTTCTGGAAAGTCGATACATTTTAAAGCAAAATTTATATCAAATGCACCATTATCAAAAGGGAATATTTTTAGTGTTCCGGGATATCGAACTCCTAGATGACCTCGTGGAATATCTGTACTAATGCAATGAGTGATTGATCCTGTGACATTTACGGAATAGTCCGATAAGTTTTCATCGAGATAGATATCTTCTAATTGAAAATCTTCGGAATAAGGTCCAATTTCATCCTGATACACAATGTTGTCGCAATGGTCTTTGATGGTGATTTCGAGCATAGCTCCTTGTGGTACCGAACCGCAAAAGTATCCGGTAGAATCAGTATAACCCCAGTATATAAAATTGTCAGTAAGATCTTCTACGATAACTTTTACATAAGAAGCAAAAGTGGAGTCTGCATTAAATATCTGCCCAGAGAGACAAATGGATGCTAGAGGTATATCGCAATTCCAATATCCAGTTGTAGGTATTTCGCAAACATAGACATTACCTTCTTTATTACATGCACCATTCTGTAACCATTGGCCTGCTTCAAGATCATATTCCCAAAGAGCGATTTCTTGAGGGGCATCATTTATTAGCTCATCAGGTATTGGAATCTCTGCGATGATTTTTGAATCTGGTTTGATCACAAGTAGTCCTCCTGATTCGGTTTCTAAATCTAATGCGAGCATACCAAAAGTTGCAAGTACTTTTTCGTCTCCATTTTCATCTAGAGCATTCAAAGCACCTGGCATGATGCCTCCAAGATTTTCATCTGTAGGATCAATCCAACGGGAATTTACAATTACTGTTCCTCCGTATAATGCTCCACTTGGGATGATAATACTATTTGGGGGAATTGTAATTTTTAAACCATTAGATTTGGAAATAACCTGTTCTACCGTAGGATTAATCGATTCAGGATCGCTTTTTTCCATCATTCTGATTTCTACATAAGCGCTTCCATCTGCTGCGAAATTAGAATGAGCGACACCTTCGAAGTGATTGTTAGTGGTAGCGGAAACGATATCGCCTGTTTTTTTTACTTCCGTTTTATTAAAACGAAAAGTACCGTCTGATCCTGATATGGTAGACATGCCACTGACTTTTACAATAGCGTTTGAAACGGGGCTTCCAGATTCATCGACGACTTTACCTCTGATTGTACTTTCGATAAAAACGGCAGGTGGGTCTTCATCGATTTCAGAAGTAAATTCATTGATGTCCTTTCGACAGGAGCCGATGAGAAAGGTAAGGGATAAGAGGAATAAGAAAACTGTTTTTTTCATTGCTTTATATTTCTGCTAATAAATAATATATACCTCTAAGATGTTATTAGCTTTTGATTCGCTACAGTTGCTTGTATTTTTTTAAAGTTTTTATTTCGACATTAGGCAGAATATTTGAAAGCCATCTTTTTAAAGTGGCTTCGCTTTATAGTCTTGTTTGGAATAACTTTCTTACAGGGATTGTAATTTTCTTTGAAAAAGAAAAAAGGTATTAGATGTTAGTATTCAATATTTCGAATAACTATCATCTAATACCTTTTTATACTCCTACAAATCGTATAAATTTTAACACCTCATTTATAAAGGTGAAAAACTTACCTGTAACACCTTATTTTAATAAAGTCAGGTCACCTTTGTATAATTGTTTTCGACCATCAATAAACTCGATTTCTGCAATATAAATGTATACTCCTGGATTCATTGCTTCCCCTTTAAAAGTACCATCCCATGCTGTGGAATTATCATTTGGAAGAATATTAGATGCTTCAAACATTACTTCTCCCCAACGATTGAAAATTCTAAAAGTAGGAATATTCAATACCTGACTACCATTTGCATGAATCATAAAAAGATCATTGAATCCGTCACCATCTGGAGAGAACACATTCGGAATAAATACATCTCTGCTTTTTCGCATACTAATGGTAATCAATTCATAGTCTGTGCAACCATTGGTATCGATTACGGTAGCTGCAACCTGGATTGTATTAAAGGTAGAAATACCTATTTCAAGACAAGTTGAATCTGCACAATTAACGGCTGCTAGTGAATTCCAAATAATGGTATCAATCATTTGTGTTGGAATATTTACAAAAGCTTCAACTATGACAGAGTCTCCAAGTTCTAGTTGTTGATCTCCTCCTAAATCCAAAGATACCGTAGCTCCAGGATTTATGGTAACTGTATTTTCTAATTCACATCCATTTGCATCTTGAATTACTAAATCATATTGACCAGCTGGAAGGTTTCCGAAAACTGGATTATTGAAATAACTTATTCCGTCTAGTGAATACACATAAGGAGCGGTTCCTCCTATGACATCGCTCACAGTTATAAAACCGGTTAGCTCACCAAAACAATCTGGATCATAAGTTTCAATAATCGCAGTAGATGGAAGGTCTGCGTTTTGATTAACCAAAACTGTATTTGAATTACTACAACCATTTTCAGTATTTAGAATATTCAAAGTATAAACACCAGGTGCAGAAACATCGGTAGCTGATGTATTTGAAATAATTGTACCAGAAGGATCTACCCAACTATAGTCGAAATTATTACCCGTAGAAGATCCCGTTCCGTCAAGCGTTACGGTTTCGATCGTACAATCTAATTCAGTAGGTTGGTTAACAACGACTGTTGGAAGATCAATGTTCTCATCAATAATTACTTGGTCAGTATCTGTACATCCATTCGTTGTATTTGTAACAAGCAGATTGTAAGTGCCAGGTCCATTTGCACTACTTGTTGATTGGTCAACGGCTCCATTAATGCTAGGTCCAGTCCATAAGTATACAATGTCAGCACCTGTTTCTGATCCACTTCCATTTAAGGTCGCTTCGATATTGATACAATCGATTAGAGAAGGATCACCAGCATTAGCTGCTGGGAAATCTATATTATCAATAACCTCTACTGTTTCAGAATTAGTACACCCATTTTGCCCAGTTACGATTACGGTATAAATACCTGCGGTTGTGATACCACTTATGGTGGCTGTACTTCCAACTAAAGTATTAGCTGCGTCAAACCATTCATAACTTACTCCAGGAGTAGGGGAGTCTGAAATTAAATCCGCATTTGGGGTGATACAATCTAACTCTTCTAATGCAGACTGTGTAATGATAACTGGACTTGTGATATCTTCAAAAACCTCAACTATATCTGTGGAAGAACAGCCATTGTCAGGATTAGTAATAGAGATTGTATAAATTCCTGGAACAGTAACGTTAGGATTAGGGTTTGTTTCATTACTAACATCTATTCCTGGACCAGTCCAAAGGATTTCAAAAGGAGCATTTATATCTCCTGATGCAGTAAGATTTGCATTATTAAAATTACAATCAATAGTTTGATCATCTCCAGCAAATGCCTGAGGTGTATCGGAATCATCTTCAACTAAAGCTGATGCATTACTAATACATCCTGTTGTCGTATTGGTAATGGTCAAGACATATTGACCAATTTGATTTACTGTTGGTGTTAAGGTATTTTGATTGCCATCCATTACTACTCCAGGTCCTGTCCATAGAATTTCAAAATCGATTCCTATTGAAGAACCTGTAGCATCTAAAGTTGTTGTTGGATTATTACAATCTAAGCTTACTACGGTTTCAATAATCTCTACACTTGGCAAAGGATTTATATTGATTTCTATTTCTTCAAAATCATCAGGACAACTATTGTTAGAAGATACGGAGTACATAAAGGTATAATTTCCAGCATCCTGAAAGTTAGTATTAAAGGTTCCTGCTACAGGATCAAAAGCTCCGAATTGGGAAGGTATTGTTGAAGTCTCGGTCCATGAACCATTCGCATCTGCTCCAGTCAATAAACTATTTAAATTAAGTAACTGACTGGTATTTTGACAGAACTCATTTCCGTTGACCGCTACTCCAGCATTAGGAACTGGATCAACATCTATCGTGACATTAAAATCATTTGGACAACCTTGTGGTTGAGGATTGGTCAGAGTGTATTGTAAAGTATAACTTCCAATATCGCTATCTGTTGCATTGAAAACCCCCGCAGTAATCGAAGCAGGAGAAGAGCCAGGAGGAGTATTAGTAATCGTCCAGTTTCCAGGCTCAGTTGTATTCTCTATTGTTGCTAAATTTAAACTTCCACCGTCGTTACAAAGCGGGTCTGCCATGAAGAATTGAACATCTGGACAAGAGCAATCTATTATTGTAATCAGTACAGGATAGCTAATTTCTCCACAAGGGAATGTTGCACTATTAGTTGTATATACAAAGTTATAATCTCCAGCAGGTATACTATTGAAATTTAGATTATCAAAAAGTCCAACTGCACCAGAGTTATCAGTATCTATCCAGGTACCATTCTGATCACCAGCGGTAACAAGATCATAAAGGTTTAATACAGAACCTCCAGCGGTTGTATTACAAGTAGAAATACTTGAAGTTACATTGGCAGTAGGAGGTGCAATTTCATCCACTTGAACCGTAGTTTCACCAGTACAACCTTGTCCATCAGAAACAGTCACACTGTAAGCATCAGGATTTGAAACCGTCAATGTTTGTCCCATACTTCCATCAGACCAGAGGTAAGTATCAAATCCAGCACCTGCGTCAATAATCGTATTTTCATTTTCACAGAAAGATAAATTTCCAGAGATTACAGGATTCAAAGAAGTACTTTCAGTGATGCTTGTAAATGCAGTAGCAGTACAACCATTTTGATCGGTAACTACCACCTCATAATTGCCAGGAGTACTTACCGTGATTGTTTGAGTTGTTGCTCCATTTGACCAATCGAAAGAAATATAATTTCCGGCATCTAAAGTGGAAGAACCTCCTGTACAGAAAGTAGAAGAACCTGCAATGACAGGAGTAGGGTTTAAAAACTCTGTTACTAAAACATTATCTGAACCACTACAACCATCAATATCTGTAACAATAACGGTGTAAGCGTTTCCTTCGTCTACTGTAATCATTTGAGTCGTTTCGCCATTGGACCATTCGTAAGTCTCATAGCCTGTTCCAGCATCTAGGATTGAATTTTCTCCATTACAAAAATCAAGGTCACCTAGGATGTTAGGACTAAGCGAAGCATTTTCAGTAATACTTATTTGATCCATTCCACTACAACCGTCTTCATTGGTTACGACAACATCGATATCAATAGCAGAAGAAAGTGTTACCGTTTGAGTTGTCTCTCCATTGGACCACATGTAGGTTTCAAAACCAGGACCTGCATCGAGTGTGACTGAATTTCCAGTACAGAAAGAATTAGGACCAGTAATAGAAGGAGTAGGGTTTGGAATTTCGCTAATTTCAAAAGAGGTTTGAGCAGAACAATCCCCTGAATTGGTCACGGTCACCATATAAGTATTTCCAGTAGTTACATCAATTATTTGAGTAGTTTCTCCATTCGACCAAATGTAGGAATCATATCCAGCACCTGCATCGAGGCTTGCCATATCACCTTCGCAGAATTTTTCATCCCCAACAATCAAAACAGTAGGATTTGGACTTACGGCAAGGAATACAGTATTATCACCAGTACATCCTTGACTATCAGAAACCGTTACACTGTAATCATTTGTAGTATTAACATCTATAGTTTGTGTGATTTCACCATTCGACCATATATAAGTATCGAACCCAGATCCTGCATCTAAAATAGAATTCTCTCCTTCGCAAAGATTTAGTTCACCTGCAATTATTGGGTTTAAAGATTGACTTTCAATTATGGAAATATCTGCTTGTCCGGTACAACCACTAGCATCCGTAACGATCACAGAATAATCGCCTTCTGTAGTTACCTCAAGTGTTTGATTAGCGGTACCATCGGACCATTGGTAAAAGATATACCCGGCACCCGCATCTATCACCGTGGAGTTTCCAATACAAAAAGTAGAAGATCCACTTATGCTTGGTTCTGGATTTTGATTTTCTATAATTTCAATATTTGTACTTCCTGTACAACCATTAGCATCGGTAACTGTCAAATCAATATTGCCAGGTGTACTTACATCTATTGATTGAGTGGTTCCGCCATTGGACCAATTATAAATATCAAATGTTTCTCCAACACTAACTGTTGTCATTGTACCTACACAATATTCTGCATCACCTAAAATAGAAGGGTCTGGATTTTGATTTTCAGTAACTGTAAATTGATCTGACCCCGTACAACCATTTACGTCAGTAACAAGGACGGTGTAAGTATCTCCATTGGAAATATCTAAAGTAGCATTTGTTGACCCATCTGACCACTCATATTCATTGAATGCTCCAGCATCAAGAGTAACCATTTGTCCTGAACAAAAGTCTTGGTCACCTGTTATGATTGGCTCTGGTAAAGGGTTTTCCGTTACGGTTGTATTTGCTTCATTGGTACAGCCATTTTCATCTGTTACCGTTACAGAATATACTCCACCATCTGAAATAGAAATCGTTTGGTTTAGAGACAAATCGGACCAGTTGTAATTGTCAAAACCAGTACCTGCATCTAAGGTTATTGATTCTCCTGTACAAATAGGATCGTTGCCAGTTATACTTACAGAGGGTAAACTATTTTCAATTACACTAACAGATGTTTCACCAGAACAGCCACCATTATCGGTAACAGTAACAGTATAATCTCCGGGACCAGTTACAAGTAACGTTTGATCCGAAGAGCCATCTGACCATTCATAAGTTTCAAATCCAATACCGGCATCCAAAGTAGTATTTAATCCAACGCAGTATTCCAAGTCTCCTGAAATAACAGGATTTAAGGAAGTACTTTCTGTAACGGATACAGAAGTTTCACCAGTACAACCATTTGAATCGGTAACGGTAACTCCTATATCTCCACTTGTAGAAACAGTCAAAGATTGTCCCGAAGAACCATCTGACCAAGAGTAAGAAGAGTAGCCTGTACCTGCATCTAGTGTGGTGCTATTTCCAGCACAAAAACTAGTTGAGCCAGCGATAGTAGGTGTTGGGTTTGGATTAACCGTAATGTTAACTTCTGTTTCTCCTGTACAGCCATTTGTAGTAGTTACCGTAACGCTATAAGTTCCAAGAGCAGTGACTTCAAGCGTTTGATTAGAACTACCATCTCCCCATAAATAACTATCGTAATCTCCAGCATTTAATGTGCTAGATTCCCCATCACAAAAGGAAGTGTTTCCAGTTATTGTTGGAGTAGGATTATCGTTTACAGAAACGGTAAATTCTGCTTCACCAGAACAACCATCAGTATTTGTAACTACCACAGAATAGGTACCTGCATCAGAAACATCTATAGTAGGACCATTACCACCTGTTGACCAAACATAGGTTTCAAAAGTTCCAGTAGATAGAGTAGTTGATTCGCCATCACATAATGCATCTGTACCAGATATGGTTGGTGTTGGATTTTGTAATTCTTCGATGAAGACACTATTCTCACCAGTACATCCATTAGCATCTGTTACGGTTACGGAAACGGTTCCACTCACCATAACGGTAATACTATTACCTGTAGAACCATCACTCCATAAATAAGAAACATATTGACCTGGTACGGTACACACTTCGGAACTTCCTGCACAAAATGAAGCATCACCTACAATTTGTGGCATTGGACTTTGGTTTTCATTGATCGTAATTTGATCTACACCAGTACATCCATTATTGTCAGTGACTGTTACAAAATAAGTACCATTAGTATTGACATCAAGTGTTTGTAGAGTCGTACCATCATCCCAAAGGTAACTGTCATAAGGACCACCAGCATCTATAATAGTAGAACTACCAGAACAAAATGCATCATCACCAGTGATCGTTGGTTCTGGTAAGGTATTGATAGTGATTTCCGTTTCATTTGGTTCTGAAGTACAACCATCAACATCGATGATTACCGTATAAATTCCTGCGTCTGTAGCGTCTGTAGGGTTTTGTACAGAGGAGGAATAGCTATTGGGTCCAGTCCACGAATAAGTTATTGTTGTTCCTGTATTTGGAGTAGAGGAAGAAAGTTCAATATTATCTCCTACACAATAAGGGCCGGAATTACTGGCCATAGCGTCTGGTGCGGTATTAAAAGTTACTTCAGTTGAAGAGATAGGAGAGTCACATCCATCTATAGTTATCATTAATTCGTAATTACCTGCTTCCGTTGCATCCGTAGGATTTTGCATAGTGGAAGTATAACCATTCGGTCCAGTCCAGGAATAAGTGACGGTAGTTCCTGTATTTGTAGAGCTACCATTTAATTGAATACTTTGTCCACCACAGTAAGGGCCTTCATTAGTTGCTGAGGCGTCTGGGCTTGGACTAGCATCGACAGTTGTGATAGCTGGTAAGGATTCGCAACCATCAATAGTAACTATTAATACATAAGGGCCTGCTTCTGTCGCATCAATCGGGTTTTGAGCAGAAGAGGTATAACCATTGGGCCCAGTCCATGAATAGGTAATGGCAACTCCTGTTCCATTTGTTGCTCCAAATAATTCTATAGCTTCGCCAGCACAGTAAGGGCCAAGGTTAGAAGGTTCGGAAGAAGGTGGAGGAATAATTACGAGGTCGAAATTAACAGAAGAAGAACAATTATTAAAGTCTGAATAGGTGTAAGTGATTGGATAAACGCCAGCACCTATAATAGAGGGAAATACCTCTCCTGTTGGGGAAATATTAGCTCCAGACCAAGTTCCTCCACTTGGAGCAGCCATCATCTGATACATCGTGGTAGATTCACAAATTGATCCTGGGTCGATAACAGTAACCAGAGGATTTGGAAATTCTGTTACATTAATATCAGCGATAGCATTACAATTATTATCATCAGTTACGTTTACAACATACAAGCCTGTAGTAGTTGCGAAATGAGTACTACCGACAGTCATACCATTGGGAGTTGTCCACGTATAAGTATAATTAGGAAGACCACCTGCTCCGACTGCTGTTAAAAGAATTCCTCCATCATTGGTACAAAAATTGGCTGGACTTGGATTGATTGAAACAGTAGGTGCACTATTAACAGTTATCATGATTGATGCTGTATTAGAACAACCATTAGCATCGGTATATTCATAGGTCACGGTATGTATCCCCGGTCCAGTGACTACTGGGTCAAACCAACCTCCAGTTGCTCCAGTCCAAGAACCTCCCGTAGGGTTTGCATTTAAAGGGATTGCCGTATCATCTGAACAAAGTGGTCCTGCATCACTTAAAGTAACCGATGGAGCATTATTTATAATAACGGTCACTTGGTCGGTTCCTGAACAAAGCGCTTCATTAACAGTCAAAGTATATACGATGGTACCACTAAAACCAGGAGGCAATGTTACCGTAGGATTAGCTGAATTTGGATTGTCAAGAAAAGCGGTTCCTCCATTGGTGCCAGACCAAGAGTAGGTTTCACTTCCATTATTACCTCCACTTGATCCATTTAAAACAAAACTATTTCCATCTTCACATCCTGTAATATCATCTCCTGCTTCGGCAGAAAGTGCACAAGGCGGTACTGCATTACAATCTAACCATTGAGCACCATTTCCTGTCCAGGTCATCATAAACCCATTATTAGTTCCTGCCCAGTTGTCGATTAAAAGGTAAAAACCTTGTCCTGGTTGCACATCCATTAAAGCGGTAAATCCATCACCTACACCTGGCCCTTCAGAAAGATCAGTTGCTCCCATTCCAACTCCCGTCTCTGGACAAAAGTCACACATTGCACTTGCAGAAGAACATCTAAATGGAGACCCTAAATTTCCACAGTCTACATTTGGTCCATATACTGCCCAGTCATAATCTTCACCTACTCCTCCATTTGGAGAGATAGTAAAACCAAGCTGTAACCCTATTGGAGCAAGTTGGTCAATTTCGAAATAATACCAAGCGGAATTACTTTCTAAAGCAACTATACATCCTGCATCATTATCTGGATCAGCAAAATCATCTAGACCTGCACCATCTGGATTAAAGACGATATCATCATTCCCACAAATGATTTCTGCATCTGCGCAGTCATTAAATTGAGAAAAGGATATTGCTGATAAAAAGCAAAAGAGTGTGAGTAGTAAAAATCGCATGGTGTTTTGTTTTTCGTTCAATAGAAATCTAGGGTGAGATTGGTTTTAATTAAAAGAATTACTTTATAGAAAAATAAACCAAATCACCTTTTTATTATAAACTCACATTAGAGGGAACTTAAATGTATTAAAAAATTAGGACTTAAGCATTAGAATAGGGTAGGTTTCAGCACTGAATGATGCATGAAAAGTGATAAAGAAGCTTTAAAAACAAATAATGGCAGCCTTTTAAAAAAAAGACTGCCATTATCATTAAATTAATTGCTAGATAAGACTTATCGAACTAGAGAAATATCTCCTTTATAAAGGATGATCTCGCCGTCGATAAATTCAATTTCAGCAAGGTAGACGAAAACCGCTGGATTCATCATTTCGCCTCTAAACATTCCATTCCATCCATATTCTGGATCATTTGCTTGGAAATTAAAACCTTCATATACCAACTCCCCCCAGCGATTAAATATCATAAACTTTTTAACTTCTACTACTTGCTCATCATCAGCAAAGATATAGAGTAAGTCGTTTTGTCCATCTCCATTTGGAGAGAAGGCGTTTGGAATGAAAACTCGCTTGTCACGATTCATGAAAACGGTAATTTCATCTTCGTCAATACATCCATTCGTATCAATTAAGGTAGCACTTACATTTTGAGTCAAGAAAGAACTAAACCCAACTTCGAGGCAGTCTGGGTCGCCACATTCTATTAGCTCTGCAGGTGACCAGATAATAGTATCAACATTTTCCATTGGAATATTTAAATCTACCGAGATGGTTGCACTATCACCAAGTTCTAATTCTAAATTGCTACCTAAATCTATATTTGCTTCAATAGGTTGAGTAATATTGATTAGCGTATCCCACTCACATCCATTGGCATCTTGTAATGATATTTCATAAGCACCAGGAGGAAGTTGACTGTAAAATCCATTGGTCGTATAAACCTCGTCATTTATTGAAAATACATAAGGAGCCATTCCACCACTTACCTCATTTACTGCAATACTTCCATCGGTGTCACCAAAACAATCTGGGTTATTAATTTGGAAAATCGCCGAACTTGGAACGTCTGTGTTTTGACTTACTAAAACGGTCGCTGTATCTACACATCCATTATTAATATCTTGAACAGCAAGTACATAATTTCCGATTGATTGTGCATCTGTACTTATGGATGATGATAGGATATTTCCTTGTGGATCAAGCCAACTGTAGTTATAATCACTTCCTGTAGAAGATCCTGTTCCGTCTAAAGTCACTTCATCTACGGTACAATCTAATTGTTCTGGTTGCTCAATGACCGCATTTGGAGGAGTGATATCTTGGTCTACGAGAACTTGTGCTGTATTAGTACAACCGTTGTCAAAATCTTGGATGGTTATCGTATAAGTTCCTGGTAGATTCACTGTGATTATTTCATTGGTTGATGTACCAACGATTCCTGGGCCTGACCAATTTATAGATACATTATTTTGTGATCCACTTCCATCTAAGGTTGCCGTTGTGTTGTAGCAATTTAGTAATTGAGGAAGTCCAGCATTCGCAGCTGGTAGAGTGGTGTTTTCAAAAACTTCAATGGTCTCTGAACCAGAGCAACCCGTTAAAGTATTGGTTACTACAAGGGTGTAAAAACCTGGAGTATTAATATCGTCAATCGAAGGTCCATCGCCTATACTGTTTCCACTAAAGAACCATTCAAAAGTTGCATCATTAGTAGGGGAGGTTCCAATAATAGTTACACTAGTATTATTACAGTCAATACTTAATGGAGTTTCGATAACAAGATTTGGAGCTTGATCATTATTAGAAATAATTACGGTATCTACTGATGAAACACATCCATTGTCGGTATTAGTAATGGACAATGTGTAAACACCTGCTAAACTAATCATTGGATTAATTTCATTCATATTTGCTGTAGTGATCGAAGGTCCTGACCATTCTATCTCAAAACCATTTCCAGTATCTCCACTTGCTTGTAAGGTAAGTTCTTCTTCATCACAAGTAAGCTCATCATCCGTTCCTGCAAAGGCATTTGGAATGTCAGAACTTTCCATGACTTCAACAACATCACTTGCAGAGCATCCTGTATTTGTATTTGTAATAATCAAAGTATAGATACCTGCTTGATTTACTGTTGGAGAGATTGAATTTTCATTTCCATCAATTACTACTCCGCCGGACCATTGTATATCAAAATCAGGTCCAGTAGAAGAACCTATACCACTTAATGAAAGAGTAGGATTTGCACAACTTAATTCGATACTACTTCCAGCAATTGCAATTGGATTCTCATTTACAATTACGGTCACCGCTTCGCTATCATCAGGACAAGCTCCTGTTGAATTTAATGAATATTCAAAAGTGTAAATACCATTCATCTGACCCACCATATTGAAAGATCCAATACTTGAATCAAATGCTCCATTTTGAGAAGGCGTCGAAGAAGTCTCTGTCCAAGTACCATTTAGTTCTTCACCAATAAGCAAATCACTTAAGATAACTGTTTGGGTTTCATCAGCACAAAATGCTACTGGTGCAGTAGCCGTACCTGCAAATACTTCACTTTCAATATCAACAGTAATATTGAAGTTTTGAGGACAACCAGGAGGAGGCATATTAGTAGTTGAAAATTCTAATTCATAAGTTCCGATATCTGCTCCTGTTGCATCTAGTAAATCACCATTCAAAATAGCTGGATTACTACCAGCTGGACTTGTAATAATCTGCCATGTTCCTATTTCCTGAGAGTTTACTAAATCGTTTAATGAAAGGGTTGCACCTCCATTACATAAAGGATCCGCTTGTGTAAAGAAAACATCTGGACAAGCACAATCCAAAATAGAAACCATAATAGGGTAGGAAACTTCTTCACAAGGAGAGATTGCACTATTAGTGGTATAAGTGAAAATATAATCCCCTGGAGTTATTCCATTAAAATCTAAATTATCAAAAAGACCGAGGGCACCTGAATTATCTGTGTCTTCCCAAGTTCCATTTGCATCACCAGCTATAATAAAATCATATAAATTCGTATTCGAACCACCTGCTGTAGTGTTACAAAGTTCCGGGCCTGTTACTAATTCGGCCGTAGGAGGCATGTTTTCAATAATAGAAACCGTAGTCTCTCCTGTACATCCTTGAGCGTCTGAAACGGTAACTGTAAAATCACTAGCGGAAGAAACTTCAAGGGTTTGCCCCATTGAACCATCTGACCAAAGGTAGGTATCAAAACCTGCACCTGCATCTAAAATAGTCGAGCCACCAGTACAAATTGCTGGTTGACCAGAGATCACCGGATTTAAGGAAGTACTTTCTGTAACATCAATAAATGCGATTCCAGAACAACCATTTTCGTCGGTGACTTGAACATCATAAGCACCAGGATTATTAACGGTAATTGTTTGAGAGGTGTCACCATTTGACCAAGAGAATGAACTATAGTTTCCAGCATCGAGCGTAGTGAAACTTCCTGTACAGAAAGTAGAAGACCCTGCGATGATTGGTTCTGGATTATCAAAAAGACTAACAGATACATTTGAAGAACCGCTACATCCATCTGCATCGGTAACGAGTACTCCATAGTTTCCGTTTTCTGTAACGGTGATAGTCTGGGTAAGTTCACCAGTAGACCATTCGTAAGTAGCGTATCCACTTCCTGCATCGAGGATACTATTATCTCCTTCACAGAATTCAAAATCACCTAAGACAACAGGGGTAAGAGAAGAGTTTTCTAAAACTTCCAATTCAGAAGTTCCTGTACATCCAGCAAGCGTACTTACAATTACACTATAAATATCTCCTGCATTTACCGTAATGATTTGACTTGTTTCTCCATTCGACCATAAGTAGGTTTCATATCCAGCCCCTGCATCTAGTGTTGCTGTATTTCCAGAACAAAAAGAACTAGGTCCAAGAATAATAGGGCTTGGATTTGGATTTACTACAATATCAATTTGTGTTTCATCTTGACAGCCATTTATATCGGTTACAATTACACTGTAAACTCCAGAAGTTGTTACATCGATTAACTGTGTTGTTTCCCCGTTTGACCAAAGGTAGTTGTCATAATCACTTCCTGCATCTAGGGTAGAAATTTCTCCTTCACAAATATTATCAACACCATCGATGATCGCTAAAGGATTTTGATTGACGGTCAAAGAAAGTGTATTCTCACCGGTACATCCTTGTGTATCAGAAACGGTAACAGAATAATTTCCGGTAGCATCGACGTCTATACTTTGAGTTACTGCACCATTAGACCAGATGTAAGAATCGAAACCAGCTCCAGCATCAAGGATACTTGAGCTCCCAACACAGATATCAGTATCGCCTACGATTACTGGTTGTAATGAAGAACTTTCAGTGACTTGGAATTGAGCAACACCTGTACATCCATTATTATCTGTAACGGTGACTTCATACATTCCCTCTATCGTAACTTCTAATGTTTGATTTAAACTTCCATTTGACCAACTATAAGTTTCGTAACCTGGACCAGCATCAATAGTGCTTGAATTTCCAATACAGAAGGTACTAGATCCAGCGATCATTGGCTCAGGGTTTGGATTTTCGGTAAGGGATACACTTGTCTCACCAGAGCAACCGAAAGCATCCGTTACGGTTAGTCCAATATCTCCTCCATTTTCTAAAATAATAGATTGTGTTATTTCACCAGTAGACCATATATAATCGAAACCATCAGGCCCTGAAATAGTGGTTGTATTTCCATCACAAAATGCAAGCTCACCGGATATTTGTGGAGTTGGTAATTGATTTTCAGAAACAGTAATTTGATCTGCACCTGTACAACCGTTAATGTCGGTAACGGTTACAGAATAGGTGCCACCCGTAGTAATGTCAAGGCTGGAAAGACCACTTCCGTCAGACCATAAGTATTGATCGAAAGCGCCTGTATTTAAGGTTACTGTTTCACCAGAACAAAAAGATTGGTTTCCATTAATAATAGGAGAGGGTAGTGGATTTTCAATAACAGTTACGGAGGCTTCATTTGTGCAACCATTTCCATCTGTTACGGTAACGCTATAAATACCACCAGTTGAAATATCAATATTTTGATTTAAAGATAAATCTGACCATTCATAAGTATTAAAACCAGCTCCAGCATCCAAAGTAATTACGTCACCCGTACATATTGGATTATTTCCAGTAATATTTAAACTAGGAAGTGTATTTTCAATAATAGAAACAGTCGTCTCACCAGAGCATCCGTTTACATCTGTAACGGTTACGGTATAATCATCCGGATTATTTACAGTAATAGTTTGTTCTATAGAACCATTAGACCATTCGTAAGTATCGAATCCAGCTCCAGCATCAAGTACCGTATTTGAACCCGTACAATATTCTATATCTCCAGAGATTACTGGATTTAGAGAAGTACTTTCTGTTACGTTAATTGATGTTTCACCAGTACAACCATTTGCATCAGTAACTAGAACCGTGTAAGTCCCACCAGTTGAAACTTCTAAGGTAGAATTTCCAGAACCATCGGACCATAGGTAAGTTTCAAAATCTTCGCTAGCATCCAAAATAGTGGAGAAGCCAGAGCAGAAAGTTGTAGACCCTGCGATACTTGGACTTGGGTTTGGATTAATTGTAATATTAATATCATCTTCTCCCGTACAACCATTACCATCTGTTATAGTGACACTGTAAGTACCAGAGGCAGAAGCTTCAAAAAATTGTTCGTTTGATCCATCGGACCAAAGGTAAGTTGTATATCCCGCTCCTGCATCTAGAGAAGAAACATCTCCTTCACAAAATGCGGCTACTCCTGTTATCTCAGGAAGCGGATTATCAAAGACTGTTGCGCTTACTTGATCTTCAGCAGTACAGCCGTTGCTATCTGTTACGGTTACACTATAGTTACCTGTTTGATTGATGGTAAGAGTTTGGTCCGTTGACCCGTCTGACCATACATAACTATTATAACCATCCCCCGCATCAAGTGTGCTAGATCCTTCACAGAATTCTAATACACCAGTAATATTTGGAATTTGAATAATGATTTCTTCAACAGTAAATTGAGTTTCTCCAGTACATCCGTTGGCGTCAGTCACCGTGAGGATATAAGTGTCATCATTAGAAACAGAAATAACTTGGGTGTTAGAACCATTTGACCATGCGTAAGTATCAAAGCCGCTTCCTCCATCAAGTGTTGCACTTGACCCAGAACAAAAAGAATTGTCTCCAGTGATAGTAGGTTGAGGATTAGGGTTTTCAGTTACATCAAAAGAAGTTTCTCCTGTACAACCATTTTGATCAGTTACGGTTACAAAATAAGTCCCTGTAGCATTTACAGATATGGTTTGAGTTTCAGAACCTTCGGACCACACATAGGAATCATAAGGACCATCTGCACTGATCGAAGCTGTTGCTCCTTCACAAAATGCGATGTCTCCATTAATGGTAGGTGTTGGATTAGGATTGATAACTAAGGAAACTGTATTCTCTCCAGTACAACCATTAATATCCGTCACCGTCACAGAATAATCACCAGTCATGGATGCATCAATCTCAGAAGTTTCATCTCCAGTAGACCAGAGATAAGTTTCAAATCCATCCCCAACGTCTAAGGTTGAAGATTCCCCTTCACATAGAACTAAATCTCCTGAAATACTTGGCGTTAATATATCATTTTCAATCACGGTAACAGAAGTCGTACCCGTACAACCATTTGCATCAGTAACGACTACATCATAATCTCCAGGTTCTGTAACCGAAATGGATTGGGTGAAAAATCCGTTAGACCATTCGTAAAGGTCATAACCTCCACCTGCATCTAACAAGGTAGCGCTACCTGAACAGAAAGAAGTTTCACCAGTTATCGTAGGAACAGGATTTGGGTTCTCCGTTACATTGAAAGTGGTTTCACCTGTACAGCCATTTACATCAGAAACAGTAACAGAATAAACTCCTGTTTGATCAGCGATTGCATTTTGACTGATCTCACCAGTAGACCAGAGGTAGGTAGAATAACCACTACCTGCATCTAAAATAGAGTTAGCACCGGTACAAAATAATGCATCTCCAGTAATGATTGGTTCTGGTAAAGGATTGATAGTAATCTCTGTTGTCGATGGATCTGATGTACAACCATCCACTATTATTTCTAAAATATATTGTCCGGCTTCAGTAGCATCGGTTGGGTTTTGAGTAGTTGAAATATATCCATTAGGTCCTGACCAATTATAAGTGATGAGGGTTCCTGAGTTAGTTGTACTTCCGATAAGTAAGATTGCTTCGTCTAAACAATAGGGTCCAGTGTTTTCAGCAAGAGCATTCGGAGCATCTGTAAAATCAACCAAGGTTGCAGTTGGTTCCGATGGACAGCCATCTACGGTGACGACTAAAGTATAAAGTCCAGATTCAGTTGCATTGCCCGGATTTTGTTCGAAAGAAACATATCCATTTGGGCCAGCCCATTCATAAGAAATGTTCAATCCATTTTGAGTGGTAGTTCCACTTAAAGAGATTGGTTGGCCAGGGCAATAAGGACCGGTGTTGAATGCAAAAGCATCAGGTGCAGCGGTCACTTGTACAATCGTATTTGCTATTTCAGAAGCGCAACCATTTGCGGTAACTTCTAAAGTGTAAGCCCCTGGTTCAGTAGCATCAGTTGGATTTTGTTCTATTGAAGAATAGCCATTCGGGCCTGTCCAATTATATAAGATTATTCCAGATGCAGATGTATTTCCAAAAAGCTCAATTGGCTGACCTTCACAATAAGGTCCATTGTTAAAAGCTAAGGCATCCGGAGAAGGAAGAATAGTAATGTCAGCGGTAACGCTTGATTCACAGAAGAAATTATTTGTATAAGAATAAGTCACTTGTGTAACTCCGATTGGCATACTTTGAGGAAAGATAAAACCATCAGGAGTAACAAATGTTCCTGTCCAGATTCCTCCGGTTGGTGATCCTTGAAGTTGAACTGCTACTTCTGAATTACAAGCGGTGAATGGTCCAAGGATTACAACAGTAGGACTAGGGTTTACGATTACATTTGTAAATTCAAGAGCTGCACAACCATTTCCATCTGTAACAGAAACGGTATATAATCCAGGGAAAGTTGCTGCTATGATTTGACCACTTTGATTACCAATAGGAGTCGTCCATTCATAGGAATAATTTCCGTCTCCACCTGAAGCATTTGCAGTTAGAGGAATACCTCCTTCCCCTTCACAGAACTCTGGCGGATCAGGAGAGATAGTTACTTGTGGTGACCCATTAACAAAAATATCAATAGATGTCATCGTTGGACAAGTATTCATGTTTGTATAAGTAACGGTGTGCATACCGGGGCCAGCGATCGAAGGATCAAAAACACCACCTGGAGCAGAACCACTCCAAGTTCCACCAGCAGGGTTCGCTACTAGAACCGTTGGGAAATCATCTTCGCAAAATGGACCTGCGGGAGAGATAGAAGGAGCACTACATAATCCATCGGTAATATTTACCACGGCGGTACAAGTTTCTGTTTGGCCACCAGAAGTTGCGGTGATGGTTACTATATTTGGGCCTATATTATCACAATTAAATGTTGATGGAGTAATAGAAAGATCGACCGCATTACATCCGCTAGAGATAGAAGAAGCTACCTCTTCTGCAGTTACCGTTACATTGCAACTTCCATCAAGAGCTCTTGTGATGTCATTACACTCTAAAGTAAAACCTCCACCACTTGCGTTAAAGGAAAAGCATTTAAAATCTAACCAATGCACTCCATCATTTGCTCCTTCCGGACCATCGTAATTACTGTTGTCTTGATTAAAGCGTCCTACCTGATCATAATTGGTATTATCACCACTATTGTATCCAACGGTTGCTGCAGAACCACCAAAAGGCCCTCCTCCGGATGCGGTACCTGTTGTCCATTCCATATCACCATATCTAAACTGGATATTATTTCCAACACCGATGATTGGTGCTGTTCCATCACTTATGATAACTTGAAAAGTATTCAAGGGATCACAGTTTTGATTATACCATCCAACTTCTTCCCAAGAGACTATTAAATAATTTGGATTTAGCTGATACCATGCTTGTCCACACGACACATTCCTTGTATCAACATCAGCCCAAAAGGGAGCTATCATCGGAACGTTATAAGGAAAACCATCTGGGCTAAATTGAGATACGGCTTGTCCGAATGATAAATTTCCATTGGTATTGATAAAAAGGCTAGTGTAGTCTGATCCACAAAAACTAAAAGTAAATCCAAGATTAGCTAAGAACAAGGATGGCGCATCATCATTTCTAGGGACAGCTGTATATGAAGATTGGTCAACAGGAATGTAAGCATCAAAACAATCTTCAAATCTACTGTTACTTTGAGTCTCACCAGAAGGGTGTGGATTGATGTCATCAGGATCAGCTAAGCCCATCTCAACAAGTTGATGCATATCAAGGCCTATCAAATCAGTTTTGTTAAAAATCTCCGATTGATTCTCTTGATTAATAGTAATTTGACTTTGGAGCAGGATCGGCAAAACGATAGCCGCGAGGAACAAGGCAGTTCTTCTCATTTTTCTAGTTTTTGGTCAATAAAATGGCGAAATGGCTGGAATTATAATTGTCTCTTCTCTTTCTAATCTTTTGTGGAAGGATGCATTTTTATTTTAAATCAAAAAATATCCTTTTCATGGTACGTGAAGATAATCTTTAATTTCCTTTTTTTATAAAAATAAGGAGGGAATGTGTGGTCAAGTCGGTCTTTAGTAAAATTAAAGACTTGTGTTTTGGGGAAACGCAGAATAAGAGATAAATTAATTGTTGATATAATAAGGGTGGGACTATATTTTTTAAACTAAAAACAGGCTTGTAGGAAATCAAAAAAGCCTGTAAAGTATTCTTTACAGGCTTTTTATCAATTCTTAAAAAGAAGTGTTCTATCTGACGAGCGTAATATCTCCTTTGAATAACACTTTCTGTCCATCAATCAATTCGACTTCCGCCCAATACACAAATACTGCTGGATTCAATGATTCACCTCTAAGCGTTCCATCCCATCCATAAGCTGGATCATTAGGTTGGAAGTTAAATCCTTCGTACATCGTTTCTCCCCATCGATCATAGACTAAGAATTTATTGATTTGCTTAATACCTTGACCACCAAATATCATGAGGACATCGTTTTCATTATCTCCATTAGGAGTGAAAACATTTGGTACAAAGATTAATTTTTCTTTATCTACTCTTAGTAAGATTTCATCATAAACAGAACAACCACTCGTATCTGTTAAGGTTGCTCCGATCAGTAAATTATCTAAAGGAGCTGCGTAAACTTCGTGACAGTTTTCAGAAAGAGAGTCTAAACAAACCAACATTTCCATTGGAGTCCAAATAATGGTATCCACTTGTGTTTCTGGAATATTATATTGAATAGAAATATCTGCATCGTCTCCTAATTGAAGTAATAAGTCATCACCCAATTGAGAAGAAATATTACTATTAAGATTCAACTCTAAAGGAGCAGGATCAAAAATGGTAAAGGTAGTATCCCAAGTACATTCTTCTTGATCTATTACCGTCAAGGTATATTCTCCTGCAGTCAATCCAGGCATTACTGTTACGGAAGAGAAAATGTTTCCTTCTAAAGCATATTGATAATTTGGTGTTCCACCAAAGACCGTATCAATATAAAGAACAGCATCGTTTTCTCCGAAACAAGATGGATCATCAGTACTGATCAAAGCGCCATCTAAAAGGTTTGCACTTTCAAATACATTGACAAAGGTCGTATCAGAACATTCATTATTACCGTCTGTAACAATCAAAGTATAAACACCAGTCTCAGAAACATTAGCATTGGCTTCATCAGCTATGATTCCATTATTATAAACCCACTGATAAGAAAGTATTCCAAGTCCTGAGGAGTTCAGACCACTAATTTCTGTTGTAGTATTTCCGCAATCCAATTCATCAGGAATATTAGTTGCTGCTAATGGAGCGTCATTGATTTGATTAATAATAAAGGTCGTATCGTTTTGACAACCATTTAGTGTATCAACTAAGGTTAATGAATAAGAACCAGCAGAGATTGCTGTAGTACTTAATTCATCTAATGGCCCAGAGATACCACCTGGAGGACCAGACCAATCTATTACGATGCTTGAACCGGTTTGTGACCCATTCGCATTTAATTCTACTTCTTCATTTGCACAATTCAAATCACTTGGAGGTGCAAGATTTATTAAAGGATAATCGGTGTTATCAATAACGGTTACACTATCCAAATCAAAGCAACCATTTAAAGTATCCAAAACAGTAAGGAAGTATAAACCTTGAGTCTCAACAGTTATGGATGGACCATCACCCTGTGGTTGTCCATTTTGATCTACCCACTCATAAGTAACATTAGGAACTTCTTGAGCATTAAGAGAGAGTACCAACAATTGACAATCAATGGTGTCAATAGGGCTAGGCAATATAACTGCTGGAGGTGGTGTATTATCTAAAATAACGATTACCGTATCTGGAGAAGAAGCACAAGCCGCAAGTGTATCTATTACTGTAAGAATATACATTCCACTTTCTGTAACCTCTGGGTTTTGCTCATTCATTTGGTCGGTTGCTAATGGACCTTCCCATTGATAAACTTGGTTCGGATCAATTGATTCCGCATTTAAGAAACCAGCAGAAAGTACACAATTTAAAGTAATATCAGTCCCTGCAAAAGCAGTAGGAAGATCTGCACCTTCACTTACTTGGATTGAATCAATATTGGAACATCCTGTGATACTATCTGTAGCAGTTACATAATACCAAGCTGCTTGATCAACCGTAATCATTGAGCCAGAATCATCTGAAGTAATGCTTCCTCCAGTCCATTGAATCACTAAGTCATTTCCATTAATAGTAGCATTCAGATTAACTTGAGGAGTTGCACATGAAATTTCTCCACCATTGGTGATCATGACTTCAGGTGTTTGATTGACATTAATCATAATGTCTTCTGAGAAAGGACATCCATTTTCCGTAAAGGTATAAGTTATGATATTTGGACCAAAGTTTACCGAAGGATCATTTGGATCAAATAAACCTGTATTAGCGTCAATGATGCCGTTACCAGACCAAATCCCAGTACCTGTTCCATCACTATTACTAACCGTGGTATTTAAGTTAAATGGAGCTAATCCATCTGTTAAACAAAAATCAGAAATAGGATCAATACTTAGTAGAATATTAGCACAATCCGTTGCATAACAAGTTTGAGTTACAGAAGTATCACCACATGGAGCATCGCCTAAAACGACTAACTCAATGGTTACAGAATCATTAGGACTTAAGCCAATGACAGTATAAGTATTTCCTACTAAAACGCCTGTTTCTCCTTGTATTACATTTACTTGATAACCCGTTGCTCCCGTCACATCATCCCAGCTAAATTCTATTTGAGAAGTATTTGTCATACAATTGATAACCGGAGGATCAAGAGGTGCCACTACAGTAACGGTTTCATTAACCATGTTAGAAACGCAATCATTTGCGTTAGTTACTTGAAGGGTGACTGTATAATCTCCTGCGTCAGGCCAGCTTACTTCGTATGGACCAGAGCCACTACCACTTATTACTGTTCCTGTATCAAAGTTCCAATCATAAGTCGCACCACTAATATTAACGGCTTCTATTGTAGAAATTCCATTCTCACATATTGGTGAAGTTGCAGTAAAACTGGCTGTAGAAGCGAAGTATACAAATATGGAAGTTGTTTCAATATATGTACAACCGTTTTCCATATAAGTATAAGTGATTACATTTTCTCCTGGACTTGCATCTGCTGGATCAAATAAACAACCTCCATCTGCAGGCATTCCTGGACCTGTCCAAACTCCATCACCAGAACCATCATCTCCAATCGTTTCTACTTCAAGGCATATTGGTGCAGTGTTAGCATCTAGACAGATATCAGCGACAGGCTCAATTAATATTATAATAGTGTTGCAAGCAGTTGCAGTACAAAGAGCTGTATTCGAACTATTGCCACAAGGAGTAAGTCCAATTGCAACTACTTCAATTTCAACTTGATCATCCGGATTAAGATTATCAATTAGGTACGTATTTCCGTTTTGAACTCCTGTCGCACCAGAAATAACATTTACTTCATAACTTGAAGCACCTGTTACGTCATCCCAGCTAAATTCTATAGAAGTCGTCGTCGTCATACAATTAACCACAGGTGCTTGAAGAGCTTGAGCTACTTCCACACTTTGAGATAATTGTTGACTTATACATCCGTTTTCATCGGTAATTGCCAATCTTACATCAAATAAACCTCCATTGGCAAATGAGATCTCATAAGGGCCTGCACCTGATCCTGAGACTATACTTCCTCCTGCAAAATCCCATTCATAAGTTGCATTAGCTAATACATTTCCAGTATAACTAACTGTACAAGTTTGATCAGAACAGATTGGGCTTTGAACGTCAAAAGTAGAACTAGGAGGACTGAATATAATAATATCTATTGTTTGTAAATAAGTACATCCTTGTTCGGAATAAGTGTAGGTAATTGTATTGGTTCCTATCAGAGCGGAAGGATCACTTGGATCAAAGACACCTAAAGCCTGATCTGTAATACCTGGTCCGTTGAATACTCCTGTACCACTACCATCTCCACCATTTATCATGGTTATTAGTGATTGAATTTCTTGTGAACCATCCAAACAAATATTATTGTTAACTGCTTCTAATTCGATAGTGATCATCGGACAGTTATTTGCATAACAAGTAGTCGTAGCACTACTATTTCCACATGCTCCAGTTCCAATAGCAATGACTGTAATAGTTACGGAATCATTTGGATTAAGGCCGACTACTTCATAAGAGTTTCCATTTTGAACTCCTGAAACACCATTAACTAAAATCACATCATAACTATCTGCTCCAACAACATCATCCCAAGTGAATGTAATATCACTGGTGTTTGACATACAGTTAATAAGAGGAGCAGCAAGAGGCTGATCTAATTGAACGTTTACTATTTCAGTTTCTGAAGTACAACCATTTTCAATTACAGTCAAACTAATGGATTCATTTACACCAGTTGACCAAGTCACTTCGAAAGGACCTTGATCTGTACCAGAAATTACTGTAGCTGTTCCAAAGTTCCAATCGTAAGTAGCAGCTGTTGATGCATTTCCTGTATAAGATATCGTTGCGGTATCTCCAACACAAAGTGGAGCTTCTACATCAAAAAATGGGGAAGGTTGTTGAAATACATTTATAGTAATCCCTTCAACAAAAGTACAAGAGACTTCTGCAAAAGTATAAGTAATATTATTTGCACCTATCGTAAGAGCAGGATCATTTGGATCGAAAATACCAGTTGTTGGATCAACACCCGGACCACTCCAAGTTCCTATACCTGATCCATCACTATTGGTGACAACAGGATTTAATTGTATAGTCGGATTATTTCCATCCAAACAAATGTCACTTATAGGATCTATTGAAATAGAAACGTCAGGACAATTTACAGCGTCACAAGAGAAGGTTGCAAAGCTACTTCCACAAGGAGCTGCTCCAATTGCTTCGACTGTAATTTCAACAGTAGTATTTGGAGTAAGTCCCGTAACTTCAAAAGAAGTAGCTCCAGTCATTGAACCGGTTTGTCCTGTATTTACAGTGACGTTATATCCAGATGCACCAGTAATGTCATCCCATGTAAATTCAATAGTAGTTGTAGAAGGATTACAATTAATTACAGGAGCAGCAAGAGGTGCTTCTACAGTAACTGTTTGGGTACTTAAAGTCGAGCTACATCCATTTTCGTCTATGGTCAATGAAATATTAAAACTACCATCTCCAGACCATTGTATTTCGTATGGGCCTGCACCTGTTCCAGAGAGGATTGTTCCACCTCCAAAATTCCAATTATAGGTAGCATTCGCTCCTGCACTTCCTGTAAAAGTAATCATCGAAAATTCATTCGTACAGATTGGACCTGTTACTGTGAAGTCAGAAGTAGGAGTTGGGTTAATAGTAATTAAAAATTGTTCTTGATCACTACAAGCTGAACCACCATTTTCATCATAAATGAAAAGTGTAGTCGTAGCAGAAATGATATCACCAGGGCTGAAGCTTGTTCCTGTTCCATCAGGACCAGAAAAATAAGCTGCATTTGTAGACAGGTTAGATCCTGTTATTGGAAGTAAAGTATAACTATCACAAGCAGCAACTGCAGCAGGTTCAATAATATCTGGTTGTTGAGTAATTTCAATATCAAATGTCTGTTCGCTAGTACAGTTTGTGATACCTGCATCATCATAAATAAATAATGTAGTTGAAGAGTTAATTACATCTCCTGGACTAAACATTGTTCCTGTACCATTAGGTCCACTGAAGTATGCCTGGCTTCCAGATAAATTTGTACCCATGATATCCGGAAGGGTATAGGCATTACAAGCCACTTGGTTTGAAAGATCATCAAGTACCGGAGCAGGAGTAATTTCAATATTAAAAGAAACCTCGTCTTCACAATTTGCGGTTCCTGCGTTGATATAAATGAATAAAGTTGTTGAACTATTAATTATATCTCCAGGACTAAAACTTGTACCCGTTCCAGTAGCTCCACTAAAGTAACCTTCTGCACCCGTTAAATTATTTCCAGTAATAGCTGGAAGAACATATTCATTACAAGCTTCTACGTCATCTGGTTGATCCAATTCTGGTGTTGGTACAATAGTAATGGAAAAAGATCCCTCAGATTCACATCCTGCTATGCCTACATTATCGTAATAAAAAATAGTTGTATTTGAATTGATAATATCTCCTGGACTGAAGCTAGTTCCACTACCTCCAGGCCCACTAAAATAACCTTCGTTTCCACTTAGGTTTGTACCCGTAATGGTTGGTAAAATATATTGATCGCAGGCAGTAACATCATCGATGTTATCAATTTCTGGAGTGAGGAAGATCGTTACGATAAAGGACTCTTCGTCTTCACAAGCTACTAATCCTGCATTGTCATAAATAAAAATAGTTGTGTTAGTAGAAATGATATCTCCGACTGCGAATGTAGTCCCTGTACCATTCGGTCCTGAAAAATAACTTTCTGTCCCACTTAAATTATTACCTGTAATAGCAGGAAGGGTGTAAGTGTTACATGCTGTTTGATCTAGAACTTCATCTAAGTCAGGTTGTAAGAAAATAGTAATTTCAAATTGTACTTCATCATTACAACTTGCAGATCCATCATAAGCAAACAATGTAGTCGTTGCGTTTATGATGTCACCAGGAGAGAAAGATGTTCCAGTCCCACCAGTACCTGTAAAGTAAGCTTCGTTGCCTGATAAGTTTATTCCTGTAATAGCAGGAAGGGTAAAGAAATTACAAGCTTCAATATCATCGATTAAGTCTAATTCTGGTTGTGCGTTAACGGTAATACTAAAGCTTTCTTCGGCTCCACATGTTCCTGATCCATCATCATCAAAAATGAAAAGTGTTGTATTCGTAAAAATAGTATCTCCTGTATTAAACATGGTACCGACTCCTCCAGTTGCATCATAAAAAGCTTCATTACCAGTAAGATTGATTCCCGTAATATCAGGAAGGATATAAAAATTACAAACCGTTTGATCTGCTATATCGTTAACTTCTGGTAAAGGAGTAATAGTAATGTTTATAACCTCCTCATCGAAACAATTAGAGTCTCCATCATATATAAATAATGTGGTCGAAGTAGTGATTATATCTCCTTCGTTAGCAGGAATTCCTGTTGCTCCTGATCCAGAATAATAAGATTGATTTCCAGTTAGATTAGTACCCGTGATTGTTGGAAGGATAAACTGGTTACACGCACTAAAGTTTCCTAGGCTATCTACATCAGGTGATCCGACAACTGTTAAATCGACCGTCGTAGAATCGACACATCCTGTAAGAATATCTTGATAAGTATAAGAAACAGAATAGACCCCTTCTCCTAATATAGAAGGATAAACAACCCCGAATGGATCTGCGACGCCACCCCATGTTCCACCACTCGGTACTCCAAGTAATTGAAAATTGTCAACACATTCTGCTTGAGGTTGAAAAGGGACAACTGAAACAAATGGAGGAAGGTCAACAGTTATTTGTAAACATTCTGTTCCTGTACACTGAGTTAGTAAATCAGTAACTGTTACACAATATAAGTCTGTTCCAATATTAAAAACAGGCTGAGTACTACCGGCTCCCGCAACAGGTGACCAGTTATAAGAATAATTTCCACTACCTCCCGAAGGAACTGTTGCGTTTAATGTAATAGGGAAATCTGGATCGTTTTGACAAATTTGAGTACCTGGATCTGCAGCAAGTTCAACTACTAGATTACTGTTAGCTTGAACCATTACGGACTCTGTTCCTGTACATTGATTAGCATCCGTTATTGTTA
This sequence comes from Devaleraea mollis, assembly GCA_032361265.1. NCBI lineage: Eukaryota > Rhodophyta > Florideophyceae > Palmariales > Palmariaceae > Devaleraea > Devaleraea mollis. The sequence continues at coordinate 9,049 of JAULCF010786793.1, read as the reverse complement.
AAGTATATGTAGTAGATAATGTTGGACAAACTTCAGGATTACTACCAATAGCTCCATTATCCCACATGTATGAATAAGGAGGTTGACCTCCTGTTACGATTGTATTTATCGTAATACAAGATCCAGAACATACTGGAGGAAGAGGTGGAATAGTAATATCAATTTCTGGAAGTACTGTTACTGTAATATTTACAGGCATTCCAATACAACCATCGACAGCAGTAGGTGTCACGACATAAGTTACTGTTTGAGGAACAGGGCTACTGTTTGTTAGAATCTGAGTAATGAATGTTCCACAGTTTGCTTGACAATCACTTGCTCCACTTACTGCAGAAGGCAACGCTACCCAAGTATAAGTAACATTAGGATCTTGATCACTAGTCAATACGATACTTGTTTGATCACCAGAACAAATATCTGGAGTAGGAGTTGGGTTGATAATTGGTCCTGCACAACAGTTCAATGAGTTGGAAGTAATTTGAGGAATATCCTGAGCACAGATAGATGCACCACCATTCCAGTTTCCTGTTTCACCATCAGCGAAAGTATATATTTTTACAGAACAATCTGTAGCTTGAGGATCACCTCCACATTGAGCAAAAGTTTTAGTGGTTACACTAAAACAAATATTCCAAGGGCCCATGTCTACACCACAACCTGCACCATCACCATAAGCAGTATTAGGATTATTAGTATTAAAAGTAGAAGCGTTAAACCAACCAGGAGGAAGAATCTGCCCTGCGTTTGTTCCAGTATTTAAACAACCAGGCTCTGTGATATGACAGACATCAATATCACCATCACCATCAAAATCACTTATCGTAATATTTGGGTTGAAGAAGTTATAATTTATTCCTGATGCATACCAATCCCAAACCCCAGCATATAGCGTTGGAGGGATAGAAGCATTTGGATCGAAAGTATTCATATCCCAACACTCACCAAACACAGGGACAATCCCTTGAAGCCATTGACAATTGTTACCTGTCCCGACAGGATCAGCACGGTAATTAGTCAAGTCAAAACAATAGGTAACTGTTTCACCAGGTTGGTAAGGACCATTATCTGGTGATCCTAGAGAAGGAGAACCAGGTTGAACGTATAACTCGGATTCGGTAGCACATGCAGAAATATCTTCGAAAGTACCAATACATAACTCAAAATTACCTCCATTTCCAAATGAATTACTCACTGCTAAAAAGTAAGTAGTGTTTGGACTAATAGATTCATTCACAATTTGAACTAACCCATTACTACCGGTTACACAATCTGTTATTTGATTTAGGCCATTACAGTTTCCAGAAAAAAGCTGAACAGTAGGAGCTGTTATATCATTACTAGTTACACTTAAACTCGTTAAGCCTGCTACATTATCAGAAGTAAAAGTAAACCAAACTACTTCTTCAGTAGCCATGTTACAACCTCCTAAACCAGGTTCGGAAGTCGCTCCAATATTACAACCAGTAGCACAGGTAGGTGCATTTCCTGATGTAATCCCAGAAACGGTTTCTGCATCATTACAAATATCATTTTCAGAACACCCCGGAGGAGGTCCAGATTCCGTAAGGCAAACATTAAAATCTCCTTCGCCAGCAGTTGATGAACCAACTTGTACATAATAAGTTACACCAGGGTTAAGGTTTCCGACATCAAAATTTGCTCCATTGGCATCTCCACAATAAGTACCTCCAGCAACAATATTAGCACCTCCATTACAATCAACTGGAAAGGTGATCAAGTTTATAGAAACAGTACCCGTTAATCCAATATTTTGAATATTGATATTTAAGGAATTGTTTCCTGCACTTAAAGTTGTTGAATACCAAACTGTATTTTCAGAAAAACCTGCTCCACAAGCAGGATTGAAAAAGTCGCCAGTAGCATCAACTGTCGTACCTGGATTACAGGAGCCGTTAGCTGTAACAACCGTAGGTGTACATGGATCATCATTTGCTGGTGGTGCTGCATCAATTGGGTTATCTACACATAAATCAAAACTTCCAAATTGATCTGAACCTGAAGTAACGATTACATAATACGTCTGTCCTGGGACAAGTCCTGTACCTGTTACTTGATCTTCTGCACAATCTAGTTGGGATGCAGAAGCAAAGTCACAAGGTGTAGGGTCAAATTGTAAGAGCGTAAGCTCCGGACGAAATGTTGAAGAAGGACTTGAGACGTCTATCACATAATCTGCTCCTTGAGCAACGAATGAGAACCAAACATTAAAAGTGCCACCTGTACAATCTCCATTTGCTATATCAGCGGTAGCGTCCGTGTTATCAAATGTTTGGCAAGTTCCGTCTATTGGGACATTGATGGCTGAGTTACAATCATCATTTGCTGGTTGCGCAAAAGCCAGGTTGATAGAAAATATGAATAGGAAAGTAAAAAAATATGGAGTATTAACTGTACAAAGTACTTTATACAGGAAATTACTCGAATGAGTAAACCTCTCTCTCATGTTGGATAAAATTTTGACTAAATAATTGTAAGTGCTGATAGATAAAATGTCAAATAGAGATCTATTTCATCTGATCGAGCGTTCTGATTCCTTAACAAATATAAATAAAATAGGTCTCAAAAGCTGTTAAATAGCTTCGAAGGGGCGGGAAATATCATTAAAAATATCTCTAAAGTTAACACGATTTTTAAAAATAAAGTAAAATTTTCTTATTATTTTAATAATCAATTCATACAGGATTGCTATTCAGGATTTTATGTGTAATATATTTAGAATATAGATGAACATATTACTGAAAAATGGCCTGCCAAACTTTTATTCCATTCTGAATATTATTAAAATATTTTATTGAAAAAAACCAAATATTTCTTTTTCTTTTTGGTTTTTTGTAAAATTTAGTGTTTCAAGATAAGTGATAAACAGAATTACTGCTTACTTAAACTCACCTTTGGTATTATTTACGACCTGTTAAATGGACTTGTCATAGAAAGTTGTTTTTTTAGAGTCAAAATGAAAAAAAATGTTAAATAAGAATATCAGATTTAGGCTGCTCGTTATTTCAATAAAAAATATGAGAATCACCATTCTTTTCTTGTTTCTGTTCCTTTCTTCTTTTTGTTTTTCTCAAAAAGTTTCTTTTGGTATCTCTATGGGCGTTACCTCAGATAAGTTAGAATTTGAAAATGATTTTTCTTTAAATAATCAAGTTAAATCGCTGACCACCGAAAGTAATCCAGGATTTAATTTGGGTATCCATAGTCTTATACAGATCGCGAATCGAGTAAAATTATCCCCTCAATTATTAATAGCTTTTTCTAAGCATTCTTACTCTTTTGATATTGGTAATGACGAGACTAGTACTAGATCGATTGAGAATGTTTTTATTCGAACGCCAATTGATCTTCAACTAGAGTTGATAAAAGGTAATACTTCTGTTTATCTCATTAGTGGGGTAGAATATGCTTACAATATTGCAGATGATAATACAGAAGGAAGTTTACTAAATATCCAAAAGGGATTTTGGTCAGGAAGGTTAGGAATTGGTGTTAGAAAAGATTTTTCAAATTTTTCCGTGAGCCCTGAACTTACTTATACTAAGTCTTTTTCAGATATAAAAGATGATGAAGTATTACCTCTAAACCAAGTAATTACAAACTTGGATAATAGTATACTTGGTTTCAGTTTGAAATTCCAAGGACTCTTATCTAATGAATAAAAATATAAAAGGAATCTTTAAAAGTTGATCAATCTATTTTTTACACATCACAAATCGTAATGCCTTCTTTCAAAGCGGATAAAGCATCTTCGTAAGTTGGGATAAATTCTTGAGCAACAAAACCTTTATATCCAGTCTCTAAGATAGCTTTCATGATAGCAGGATAATTTAGTTCCTGAGTATCGTTGATTTCATTTCTTCCTGGATTTCCACCGGTATGATAATGAGCAAAATAATTATTAAAATCACGAATGGTTCTAATAATATCTCCTTCCATGATTTGCATATGGTAGATGTCATAAAGCAGTCTGAAGTTAGGAGATCCCATCTTGTCAACTAGCTTTACTCCCCAAGGGGTATTATCACACTGATAGTCGGCATGGTCGATTTTACTATTTAGTAATTCCATGATAACCATGACCTTCTTTTTTTCAGCATGCTTGACGATTTTTTCTAAACCTACTGCACAATTTTCAAGCCCTTCTTCAGTACCTATTCCATTTTTATTTCCAGAAAAAACAATGACATTTTTAATTCCTTTCTCTGCTGCTTTATCAATCAATCCCAGATAAGGGGTTATTAGTTTTTCATGATTAGTTTTATGATTAAATCCCTCTGTTAAACTGATAAAAGTATCATTGGCTACGGAACACTCGAGTCCATTTTTATATAAAATATCCCAATCAGGAGGATTAACTAAATCAACTCCTTTGATCCCCATATCTTTAGCTGATTCACAAAATTGTTCAAATGGGATTTTAGAATAGCACCATTTACAAACTGCATGATTGATATTACCTTTTAATTTTAATGAATCGGTCATATTAGGTTGATTGTCAGATGGTTCAATAGTATTGCAGGCAGTTAGGCTTGAAAGAGATGTAGCTCCGATAGCCATTCCTGTTACAATGTTTTGAATCGCATTTCTTCGTTTCATTAGTTGATTATTTAGGTCTTAAAAATTTACCATTTCCAAAGATCTGTTCTAAACGGAGACGCTGGAATACCTTCTTTGTTATATAGATTAGCATGATCAGGGTTGTCTTCCCAGCCATACCTCACGGCTATAGGATTTGGAACCTCTTCACTCCAAACGATTACTTTATTTCCTTCAATTTTAGCCTTTGCCCAATAGAATTTTTTGTCAGCTCCAGCTATTGAAAACTCTTGAAGTTCTTCCTCGTTTTTACTAATAAGATTACTGCCAAAGGTGTCAAAATTTATAACGATTTTTCCAGAATCTATTTCCATACTTTTGTAAACTGGACCAGAGTGGACAAGGTCTTCTCCATAGGCAAGTTTTCTAGCTCCCAAGGATAATCGAAGACCAACATCTTGCTTGTTTCTAGGATGAATATCTTTTGCTTCTCCAATATCTATGATCACCGCTTGTGCTGTATTTGGGACAGATAGCGTCATGCTTTGAGCTTCTCTGAGGCGAGCCCATCCGGTATCAGTAGGTTTTTCACTTGGGGAAAGAAAGTTTGCTAGTTGTACCCATAGAAAAGGAAAGTCACCACAGTTCCAGAGCTTCCTCCAATCTTCGATCATCGCTGGAAATTGTTCCTGATAGTCTACGGCACTTTTGAAATTTGCATTGGATTCTCCTTGATACCAAAGAGCTCCTTTTATAGGGAAATCAAGTATTGGATGAATCATGTGATGATATAATATGGTATGGACTTGGTTTGGTGCAATAGAGGCATTGACTTTTATTTTTCCAATTTTGAAATACCATTCTCCGCAAAGAGAAGTTTTACCTTTTGCAGATTTAAAAAACAAGTTTTTGCATTCTCCATACATTCCACCGCCACCGCCAGTATCATCAATTCTAACGGTTAGAACATTAAGTCCTTCTTTTAATAGTTTTTGGGGAATGGTATATACTCTTGGTTTATTATAGGCATTGGTCTGGCCTATGATTTGTCCGTTTACATAAGTAATATCGTTATCGTCAATGGGGCCGAGATTTAACATGATATTAGTTTGTAGGTCAGTTTGTGTTAGAAAAAAATCTTTTCTGAACCACAGAATTCCATCAATATCTTCGTAACCTTTAGATTCCCAAGTACCAGGTACTTCCATTGTTTTCCAACCAGAATGGTCATAATCAGGGGAGGCCCAGAGTGCAAAATCTCCTTTTATACCTTGATCTTCTTCGGGCAATTCTCCGAGTACTTTTTCCAATCGAGCACGAGTACGCACCTCGATAGAGTCCATATAAGTTTGAAGTAGTTTAGCACTTTCTTCTGCATTTTTATAACCTAATATCTCAGGCCTCATCCAAGGCTCAATCCGACTTCCTCCCCAAGAGCTATTGAGTAATCCAATTGGAACATTGTGATGTTGTCTAATATTTTTAGCAAAAAAATATCCTACAGCAGTAAAATCACCGACGGTTTCGGGAGTACAATTTTCCCAGGTACCGCCTGCTAAGGTATCTTGAGGTAGGAAACTATAGGACTGTGGAACTTTGAAATGTCGGATTTGAAGATCAGAAGCTCCTGCGATCTCTGCTTTTGAATTATTCGAATTTGCTACTTGCCATTCCATATTGGATTGGCCAGAACAAAGCCAGACATCTCCTATCAGGATATTTTTGTAAATGATTTTTTCGTTACCTGAGCTAATTACCATTTTGAAAGGCCCACCAGCTCTCATACTTGGTAGAATAATTTTCCACTTGCCATCTTTATCGGCCACTGTTTGAAAAGCTTTACCCTTAAAATCAAGATAGACCACTTCTTCGGGACTAGTGGAACCCCATACCGGCACTTCAATAGATCTTTGGATAACTGCATTATCCGAGAAAAGTTTGCTTGATTTTAATTGAGCGGAAAGGGTAGGAGTAATAAACAAGGCAAGTAATAGATACAAATATGCTTTTTTCATCATTTTTTTATTAAAAATAATAATTGATTTCGGAAAATGTAGGGCTATTGAATTAAAAAAGAAAAAGGTATTAGATTTTCGAGCAATTCTCTATGCTGAATACCTAATACCTTTTATAGTAGGAGTCAATTTCCATATTTAAAACGAAACAGGAATTAGCTGACTCGTAATTTATTTGATGCTATTTTTTATTCCTTAGCTCAACAATGATTGTAATTTCATTGCGATAGACATGTCACCTTTGATTTTGATTTTTCCAGTCATAACAGCCATCATTGGATTGATGTCACCACTTTTTAATTTCATAAAAGTATCCATACTTGTAGAGATTACACAGTCGGCTTCTTTGTCTTCTGTAGAAATCGCATTGGTGTCTCCTGTACCATCAACATAGATTACCGTATCATCTAATGCAAACTTTACAGTCGATCCGATTGGAGAAATATTTCCTGCTTGCTCGGTTAATTTAGCTACAATTGCTTCTAAGCTCATTATTATATATTTAGTATTAAAAAAAATCTTTTCTATTTGAAAACCCCTTGGAGTATTTCGACGATGAAAGACACTGATTTATTGTGATCTCTTATTTTTAATTAAAACAACTTTAGGCAATTCTAATTGATCAGCTCTTCACCTTTTAAAATGGTAATTGGATCATCATGCATTATTGTCTCTGCTAATCCAGTTGTCTTTGGTAATTCATACTTAAAATAGAATTTCATAGTCAACAACTTACCTTCATAAAAGTTGGACGAAAAATCCCCTCTTCCGGTCACTAATGCTTGCTGAGCTACTGCTCCTTGTTTTAACCATTGCCAAGCGATAACAATCGTACTAGTAAATTCCATAAAGATCGTAGCGTCTGCAAGAAATCGTTCATAATCGCCCTTAGCCGCAAAACCAGATAAGTGCTGCATAACTTTTTGAGCGACCTTTAATTTTTGTGCTAAGAGATCAGCATAAGGTTTTAAAGCTTCCAAATTAGCAGCATCTCGAATGGTTTCCGTGATTGCTTCAATCAATAGTTGTAAAGCTCGACCATTTTGCATCGTTGCCTTTCGACCTAATAAATCCATAGATTGAATCCCCGTTGTACCTTCATAAAGCGAGGTAATCCGGATGTCTCTATAATATTGTTGTAAAGGAAAATCGACACAGAACCCGTATCCTCCAAGAATTTGCAATCCATTACTAGTTGCAATTCTCCCCATTTCAGAAGGATAAGTTTTGGCAATCGGGGTAAGGATTTCCATTAAGAGATGAGCATCTTGTTTTTTATCTCCTTCACTAATCTTTTCGATATCTGATAATTTACCGCATTCTAATAGAATACTCAAACCACCTTCGACTACTGCTTTTTGTAATAAAAGCATTCGACGAACATCAGGATGCTGAATAATTAAACTCTGTTCTTCCGAAGCATTTTTAGTACCATCACTACTCAATCGGCGACCCTGAGGTCTTTCTTTTGCATATTGTAAAGAAGCATGATACGCAGCGGTTGCTATAGAGTTTGCGATATGTCCAACATCAATCCTTGCTTCATTCATCATCTGAAACATATACTTCAGACCAAGATTTGGTTGGCCGACTATATGACCATAACAATCATTGTCTTCTCCATAAACCAAGTGAGCAGTAGCATAACCTTTTTGCCCCATTTTCTGAAAATCTCCAGCAGTAATGACATCATTGTAAGCTAAGTTTCCTTCTGCATCAATGCGATTTTTAGGAACCACAAAAAGTGAAATCCCTTTAGTTCCCGCAGGAGCACCTTCAATTCTAGCCAAAGTCAAATGCACAAAGTTTTCACCAAATTGATGATCTCCACCAGAGATAAAAATCTTTTGGCCTTTGATTTTGTAAGTACCATCTTCTTGAGGATATGCGGTTGTTGTTACATCCGAAAGAGAGCTACCAGCCTGAGGTTCTGTCAAAGCCATGGTGCCCATCCACTTTCCTGCAACCATATTTGGTACGTAAGTATCGATGAGTTTTTGATTACCAAAGTTAATGATCAGATTTGCTGCACCTGAGGTAAGGTTCATATAGCCAACTACATGATTATTAGCCGCATGATAGATATGATTGGTCGCTCCAAAAAGAGTAAGTGGCAATTGCATCCCACCATTTTCATAAGAAAAGTAAGAACCGAAAATTCCTGCTTCCGCTGCTTTTTCAATAATTCTTCCTAATTGAGGATGAGCTACAATTTTTCCATCGTTGTAAATTACTGGCTTTTCATCCATCTCCGCGGAATAGGGATGGTATTCCTTATCAGCTAAGTCTTTAGCTGCATCTAGCAAGATATCAATACCTTGACGATCATAATCTTTGTATAATTCACTTTCTAAAATCTCTTCGATATTATGTACGTCGTACAATAAAAATCGTAGATTATTCATGCTCACATATTCATCAGCCATCTTTATTATATTTTAGGGTGTAAAATACAAAAATAACGAATATTCGCTGGA